>JAJHUR010100501.1:0-14584 GCA_027495735.1 Lutjanus campechanus | reverse complement strand
TAATAATAATAATAATAATAATAATAATAATAACAATAATTGCTCTAAATGCCTTGACTATAATTATACTACTATTAAAATTAGAAGTATTACTAATAATAGTTATTGTCTATTAGCTACACACAATTTTTTTCAATGCTGCAGGTACCCTTAGGGTTGAAATGGTACAAATTTGTACTTTAAATCACTTTGAACCCTTTCTGTTAGTCAAAAGGTGCATTTGTACTTTTGAGAGAACATTCTTAAAAATTGTACATGTAGGTACAGAAATGTTCCTGTCTCATACTTCTACTTTTGAGAGTGATATTGTAGACACGTGCACACAGACACAGACACAGAGACACACACAGCTAAATTAGTTACAACAACTGTGCTAACGCTAACAACGCTAACGCTAACGTCACGTAGGATAATGTTACCACACAAGCTAAATGTTGACCATTAACCTACCAAAATACCCTAAAGTTATACAGCAACAAAAGCGCCATGAGATGTGAATAACGTTTTTCATTCATTGCATTTATTGTAGCAACGTAATTTCACTCACCGACATGACTTTCCTACTTAGTTTTTCCTGTCTTTTTGACGAGAGGGAAGATGGGAAGGGGTGGACTAACTTTGGGAGGATTTCCATATTTGGGATTGTGGGCGGGGCTGGACCTTTGTGGACGGGGCTGGACGTCCAGCCCCGCCTTCCCGCAGGCCGCAGCCGTTACCCTCTCCAGTTTGTACGGCAAGGGTCGTAAAATGTAAGGTTGTGGCAGTTCAGTAAACGCAGCATGAACGGAGCTACACGGTGTGGTTATTGAGTCCTACACAAACATAACACTTGGCGAACGAGGATGTCTGAACTCGTCTTACCACCACCGCAACCTTTCCTACCTGTTCCTGGCGACCCAGCTGTTCCCTGGGACCGATGGTTGACGTTGTTTGAGGATTATTTGCTGGCTTTGGGACACACGGACCTGGCGGAGGCGAGGAAGTGCGTGCTCCTACGCCATTGTCTCGGGCAGGAGGGACAGCGAATCCTCGCCACGCTCACCTTAGCAGATAATCAGTATGCTACAGCCACGGCCGCTTTGAAGGCTCACTTCAGCTCCGGAAGAAGCCGGCGGATGCACCGTTTTGAGTTTCGCTAGAGGAGAGAAGGCCGGGTGAAACCGTTGCCCACTACGTATCAGCATTACGTGAGCTGGCTAAACATTGTGGTTTTGGGGCTTTGTAGGATGGACTTATAGTTGACCAGCTAATAGAGAAAACATCATGTAACCAACTGAGGGAGAGACTTTTGTTAGAGTCAGACTCCATGACACTAGCAGAGGCTTTGGTAATTGAAAAGCAGTTGGAAACGGCCCTACTGGAGGCGTGCAAGCTCGGCTGCGCTGTGCTCGAGCCGATGACGTCATCACCACTGTCCGTCCATCACACGGAGACTACAGAGGCAGCTGACAGGGTGAGCGACAGTTTGGATATACAGAGAGTGGACAGGGCGCCCAGGGACAGCAGACACAAGAACTGTAGCAACTGCGGCTCCCCTAAACGTGCACCCAGAGATCAGTCATGCCCTGCCTGGGGAAAACGCTGTCATAACTGCAATAAGTTGAACCATTTTGCACGCTGCTGTCGCTCCTCACCTGCTGGCCATGTTACTGCTGCTGTCCCCATAAACACTGTACAGACCTCACAGCCTTCATTCAAGCTCTGCACATGCCATGTGGGCACAGCTCTCATCCTGCTCCTCATGGACACAGGCGCTAAAGTGTCACTCCTGAACAAATGCACATATGACCACTTCTTCAGTCACGTGCCTTTGGAAGCAGCAGCTAAACCCCTGTTAGGCTACGGCCATTCCCCCATCTCCACTCTGGGTGTGGCCCGCCTCCCCGTCAGATATGATCAACAATGTGCACCTAACACCAACTTCTGCATCACCAGGAGGGGAGCTAACATTATGGGCCTAGACTTGTTCCTTGCCCTGGGTTTTAATGTGAGTGATGCTAGGGGCCAGCATGTCCTGTAGGTCGCCACCTCCTGGCCTGACCGCTACCCGCAACTGTTCAACGGGCTGGGCCGCTTGACTGGATTTGTTCACCAGCCTACTGTTGACCTGTCAGTCCGCCCTGTTATCCAGCCCCTACGACGCTTTCCCCTGGCTCTCCGTGATGCGGTGGAGGCCGAGCTACATCGCCTGGTGGAGGCGGACGTCATAGAGCCCGTTGACGCCTTACCGTGGGTGTCAAACCTGGTGATAGCCGAGAGAAAGGGGAGTGGACTGCGACTCTGTGTCGACCTCACAGATGTAAACAAAGCCATCATCCCTGAGTACCCCCTACCTACAGCTGAGGAACTCACTAGCCATTTCCACAGGTCCACCGTCTTCAGTAAGATGGACTTACGCAACGGCTACCCGCAGGTCCCTCTGGCACCAGCTAGCATGGACCTTACAGCGTTTGTCACGCACGTAGGGGTTTTCAGGTTTAAACACATGGCATTCGGACTTTCATCAGCCCCGAGCTGCTTTCAGAAGATAATGTCACTCATACTGTCTGGTATCCAGGGTGTCTCCATCTACCTGGATGATGTGGTGGTGCATGTGCCCTCCATCGCACTGCATGACGCTCACCTGGAGCAGGTCTTCAGCGTTTCGAGCAGCATGGGGTCACACTGAACTCTGAAGTGCATGTTTAGGGTTAAGGAGGTCGAGTTCCTGGGCTTCAGGCTTTCGAAGGAGGGCATAACCCCGATTATGTCTCACACCAAGGCCATTCTGTCCCTGCCAGACCCGCAGTCGCCATCCCAGCTGTCTTCCTTCCTGGGGATGGCCACCTACTACCTCAGATTCATGCCACACTACTCCGACTCAACGGTCCCCCTGCGCCGGCTGCTCAAGAAGGACGTCGTGTGGGACTGGACCCCGGCCTGCCACAATGCTGTGCGCATCATCAAACAGCAGCTCACATCCCCACCCACACTGACCCATTTCAGCCTGACTGCGACCACCATGGTCATCTGCGATGCCTCCGGGGTGGCGCTGGGTGCAGTGCTCTCCCAGACCCAAGAGGGGGTGGACCGCCCGGTGGCTTTCGCGTCACAGGCGCTTACTCCAGCAGAGCAGAAGTACTCGGTGGGGGAGAGGGAGGCCCTGGCCTGCCTGTGGGCGTGCGAAAGCTGGCATGTTTACCTATACAGGAGGCCTTTCACCATTCGCACAGACCACCAAGCGCTGACGGCACTGCTGGCGACTCAAGGCTCGGGTCACATGCCCATGAGACTGCTGAGGTGGGCTGACAGGCTGAACCAGTACAACTTCAGAAAACTCTCAAAACTCTCCTGACCATCCGGGCATCCAAGCACTCCACCACAGGAGTGTCACCTGCATTGCTCATGATTGCGCGCGAACTAAAGCAACCACTGGACTGCTTGAGGGCTGAGCCAGCTCCTGCGTGTGGGAGCCCAGGGCTCCAGGAAGCCAGAGCTCAGGTGGAAGGTTCGCCGACTCGGATGAAAGAGAGATTTGATGCCACGCGCAGAGTGCAGGCCCTCTCACTTTCTGTAGGGGACTGGGTCAGGATCAAACACCTCCACCGCCAAAATAAGCTGCAGTCATTCTGGTCAGAGCCCCTACAGGTGACTAAGCAGCTGGGGCCGGCCACTTACAGACTGGAAGATGGGACTCGTTGGTACTCAAACTGCCTGCACAGTCACAGCCCCCACAGCACTCGCATCACCTCTGTCCCCGGCAGCGGCTCTAGGTTGGCAGCCTAGGCCAAGAGCTAACCGGGTGGGGGGTGACCCACCAGCACCGCCCGACGCAGCGTCACGACCAGCACGCCCTCAGAGAATGAGGGTCCCGCCCGTCTGGCATGGGGACTATATGACAGGGTGATACTGACACTGGGAGTGTGGGCTGAATGTTGTGTTTCAGTTTCCAAGGGGGTGGGGGGGAAATGTTATGTCTTGAAACTCAGTTCTGTGTTCACATTGTCCTGTTGGACACAGTTATATTATGCACTACAAGTGACAGGTTACTGTGCCTTTAAGGCTTGTGGCATTTTGTACGGCAAGGGTCGTAAAATGTAAGGTTGTGGCAGTTCAATAAACGTAGCATGAATGGAGCTACACGGTGTGGTTATTGAGTCCTACACAAACATAACAATGATTTGTGTAAATATTAAATTAGATGGACAATTAAACTTTAAACACCCAAACAACATGAAGTCATTGACTACATTTACATGCAGTCAATATTCAGGTTAAGGTCAATATTCCGGTTTCTGAAACATTCGGAATAACCCATTGACATGCGTGAGCAAACAGGGTTCCTGTATACATGGTAATTGTAATCAATTGGGATATCCCGATCAAAACAGCGACACATGGAGACGGGACGACCGCCTCCTCCTCCTCTTAGGCAGGGAATGTAATTTCAGCACTATCAACATTATAATGAACACAATATTGACTGAACAAGCTGCATAAGTTAATTACTTGTGATCTGTCGCTGTCTGGCTGATCAGCCTCATAGAAATATAGAGATATTTTACTTCTTCATATTTTTTTTCTAACGAAATTTGTTAAGGCAAGTTATTCAGTGCTTTTAAAGTCATCATATTAAGCTGACACAGATCCCTTATTTTGTCTGCAGTCAGATGCTGGTGCTGCGTCTCCAGCATAAGGCTGCACGGTGCCTGTTGCTGTGTTAGATACAGTCGGCTTAATAAAGTCAGTGATCACAAGTTAGAATTATATATTTATTTAAAAAAAACAACAACCTTTTATTCACAGAGGTTTGGATTGGATTCTTCGGGAGATTTTAGCGTCTTTCTTCTGTGACAGACGCATTTCACTACTGCCAACTGTTGGAGGTAAATCCATCCGTATGCTGCATCTCTGACAGTATTTAACCCAGAAGTAATGAATTTTCGTTTAAGTTTTAGTTGACAAAATTAATACTGCTTCTTCATGTATTCCTGTACTCAAAAGACCAAGATTCCTTGCGAATAGAACATGCGCAGAACACAAATTAATGTTCCTTTCGATAGGGATATCCCGATAGGCGTATACATGACCAAATATTCGGGTTAGAAAAGGAGTAACCCAGGGGTCATAGTAGGGTTTTTAAAAACCGGAATATGAGCATATTCCGGTTTTTCAAAAGGGTTATTGGTGTTTACATGGCCGTGCGCAACCGGGCTATTGCTAATATTCTGGTTATGAAAGGGTTATTTGACTGCATGTAAACGTAGTCATTGTTGTATATCTGACTGAAACAACAAGTGATGTGGTAACACTCAGTTGAGCCTTTTATTTGCATAAATCCATCAGCCATGAGTTGGTTTGTACCTCAGCCTTCCTGCTGTTCTGGCCTCCACTAACAGCTGTTGTACATGTCACCTGAGCTCAGCTGATATATTGCCACACAAATCTAAAGCCTCCCAAATCATAACCAACAACTCTGATCCTTTGACTTTCTGAAAGTTGAAAGAACATTTTTCAGCCGAGAGAGAGGCCTGTCAGAGAACAGTTGGACAGAGAAATTTCCAGTGGGTGCAAGGGGCTGGGCCATGATGAAAGAGTCACAAAGAAGGATGGACTGAGAGGTCACTGCTGAGTCTTTACTGACAAAACAATTTAAAAAATTACAAAGGCAGTCAGATTTGTGCACTTACCTTTCATTGCATTGACCACTTGACACTGACTGTTCTCAGCCACTGCCAAAACAGTTGTGGACCTCCACTGCAGCTGCCTGAAGGAGTGCTGAATTACCTGAAAGCCCTCTGTGGCTCACTGTCCAAATACCAGCCAGAAAAAGAACATTTTCATTGTCAAGAAAGAGGAGACGAACCTTTTGGTTTAATATCACTTGTCAAACAGGCAGGTTGAATCATGTAACTACTGGGAATTTTTGACTCAAAAAATTAGATATCTGCCATTTGAAATGTGTCACATGCTCTGATGCAAAGGTAAAAGTGATTCTCATGATATGAAATGGTACATTGTAATGGCTATTGCTGACAATAACCAACATTATATTGGTTATTGACATCCTTTTCTCCAAACCCTCTCCTTCAACCAGCACATAAAGCACATCACCAAAACTGCCTTTTTCCACCTCAAGAGCATTGCCCGCCTCCGCCCATCCCTCTCCTCCACAGCCGCAGAGACCCTCATCCACGCCTTCTTCACCTCCCGTCTGGACTACTGCAACAGTCTCCTCTATGGCTCACCATCAAAAACTCTCAATAAACTCCAGTACATCCAAAACTCTGCAGCCCGACTACTCACTCACTCTCGCACCCGTGACCACATCACCCCCATCCTCCATAAACTCCACTGGCTCCCCATCCCCCAGAGAATTCATTTCAAAATCCTCCTCACAATATACAAAGCCCTCAATAACCTGGCCCCACCTTACCTGTCTGAACTCCTCCATCGACACACTCCCTCCCGCACACTCCACTCTGCCGATGCTAACCTCCTGTCCCTCCCCACCCGGACTAAGCACAAATCCTGGGGTGACAGGGCCTTCTCCATTGCTGCTCCCACCCTCTGGAACTCACTCCCCAAAGCCATCAGTGATTCCCCCTCTCTCTCCATATTCAAGAAATCACTCAAGACTCACCTGTTCAATACTGCCTTCAATCACTAACGGCTTCTTCCCCTCATCCTTTATTTGACTTGTCCCTTCTATTGTTTGTTTGTTTTTCTTTTTTTTTTTCTTCGTCTGTTTTCAGCTTGTGATTTCTCTTTTCTCCCATTGTGAAGCGTCTTTGAGTGTCCTGAAAAGCGCTATACAAGTTTAATGTATTATTATTATTTTCTCAGTATTACAAGGAGTAGGTGAAAGTGTGTGCTGTTTCTGTTTTTTTCAGACCTTGAACAAGTATCTCAACTTTGCCAACCTGATCCTGAGAGTTTTCCACCTGAGCTACCTGCACAACTGTGAGACCAGGAGGGGACAGGTGAGGCTGCAGAGCATGCTGCACTTCATACAAAGCTTTTGAATTTTGTTCCTGGTCTGGGTTCTGTTCACTTTACAAATGAATTAAGAGGAGTAAACATGAAGTCTTACAGACTGACAGGTAACTTGTTGATTGAACATTTTTGGCAGTTGTCATCCTGCATCATCAGGGGGGACAGATGTTTAGCAGCACTTTAATGCTTCTGATGTGTATATTTATGTTCTTTGTGTCACAAAGACCTCACAAAGAAATTACAAAATGATTAGTATTAGTAGACTGCAAGTCCATCCCATGAATAATGACTAACAGGTAGAGACAGGACAAAAAAGGAGCGTCTTGCACAGTGATGATTTTGGGCTTATTACTGTGGGATCGCTGTTGTACAAGCAGCAGTTTTAAGAGTATTTGAACTATGCATTAGGCAGGGCTATCAAAATATTACAAAAAAGTACAATCCAAATCACAGAAGCTGCAATTTAATTTTTTTGGTCAAGTAAAAATGTGACAAACAGCATTATAATGAAGTACTGTAGTGCTGCAAATCTTGTTATCCAGATGTATGAAAATGTATTCATTTGGTACAGACCCCAATAAAAGTCATCAGCCTGATTTTAAAGGGATAGTTCACCCAAAACTGAAACTCCAGTCATTATCTACTCACCTTCATGTCGACTGAAGTTCGGGTTTAGTTTTTCAGTCCACAAAACACTGCTGGAGTTTCACAGGAAAACAGTGTTGCAGAATCTCCCAAACAATGGAAGTAAAAGAGCAACAGAATAAAAACATGAAATGCCTCCATACTGCTCGTCTGGTGTAATCCAAGTCTCCTAAAGCCCCAACATGCCAAGTTGACTAAAAAAATGTTATTTACTCCATGTTTTTAGCCTGAATCTTCACTGTAGATCCTTAACTTGGAGCCACGTTCACCTGCATGTGTACACTGTCTGAACTGGGTGTGTGTGTTGTGGTGGTGTGCAAACGGCATGTTTGGTCTTAAGGAGACTTGGATTATGCCAGATGAGCAGTATGGAGGAATTTTATGTTGTTTTTTATGTTTGAAAACTGGTCACCATTCACTTCCATTGTTTTGGAGATTCTGCAGATTCTGAGATTCTGTTTTCCTGTGAAACTCCAGCAGTGTTTTGGGGACTAAAAAAAACCTTGATCCTCAGTCAGCATGAGGGTGAGTACATAATGACTGAATTTTCATTCCTGGATGAACTACCCTTGTTGGTTTTTTCTCAGTGAATATCAAAATTGTACTGTGAAAAGGATCCCTCTCACTAGTTGTGAATCATATCACAATGACAATATCTGTAAAAATAATTGCAATGGGATTTTGTTGGCCCTCTTTTGCAGCCAGGTAATCAGGGAATATACCCACACTGACATTCATACATCTTATCATGGTTATTAAATGATTTGCATAAATATATACATGGCTTAGACATAGACGATTATAAGTTTGCTTCCTGAACATATTTCACAGTCAGCAGATGAATTCATTTGTAGTTTAGCTTTGAAATCATGCTGAAATCACAGACCTGTCATCATGTTTTGTTTTCACCAGAATCTTCTTAACAATGGGCCATTTCAAATGGTCCCAGTGTGGTTGTTTGGTCTCCACCAGGGTTCAATTGAAAGCTTACACAGCAGCCCAAAATATGCAAAGAGCGTCATAAAACATGTATTAACAAGATCTCAATTCAACCTGACTGTAACAAAAATATGTTAGAGGCAAGTAAGAGAAGTTACAGTTATATAGGTGAAGGACTGCAAATGTATACCTCAGGGTCTGTGGTGTGCATGAACTTTTTAAAACTTTATAAAATAAGGTTTGTACTTTATCTACTCCTTTGTGCAGGTGCTGCTGTGGTCGGCCAGCAAGGTGTTTGAAGAGCTGACTGACATAGAGAGGCAGTTTCACAAGGCCTTGTACACAGTCAGAGCTTTCCTCAACTGTGACCGTTACTCTGTGGGTCTGCTGGACATGACCAAGACCAAGGTGGGTTACCATAGATACACACACCCAGCATCAGAGATAAGCTGGAAAACAAACAAAACAATTAATCCACTGTTTGTAGATCTCTATCTGGGCTGCACTGCTGTAGGTTGTCAGGTTCCTATTTTACACTGCAGTGTTCCCTCAAATTTACTCTCATTTCAAGTGTTAGGTGAAGCAGAGACGGGTACCAGCGTGGAAGCTAAGCAATGCACTGCTGTGAACAGGGTCAGACACAAAAGGTATTTTAGTTACTTAAAAAAGGTTCACAGAAAAAAAAAAAAAACTAAAAAAATATCAGTTAAGTGTACTCTATATTTAGAATATTTCCTCTGCTGTTTTCTGGCAGCGAATATATCGCTCTCTCCAACCCACCAAACTGTGTAGATAAAATCAGTCATTTCACCTCGTAGAACCTAGGAGATGCTGGTCTACTGTTGCCTTGATCTTTTAGTTTGTGTTATTGTGTGACTTTGGTGAATCTGAACTATTCTTTTAAACACATAAGTCAAACAATAAAACAAACAAACTAACAGACCGAAGCCGTGGTAGACCAGCAACTCCTGTGTTCTGCAAAGTAAAATTACTGATTTCTTCCAGAAAGTTTGGTTGGTTTGGAGAAAGTGATATTTGGCTTTTATAAAGGCTGTGTGATGGCAAAGTGAACCAGTTAAAATATTCTAAATACAGTGTACACTTCAACTGATATTGTTTTTTCTTTGTTTGTTTTAGATGGCTAAAATCTGTTTTACTACTGATCCCGTCTACAGCAGTATATTTCTTAGCTTCCATGTTGGTGCCCCTCTCTGCCGCCATTGACTGTAGCTAATATACTGACTATTCATAAGTACCTCATACAAGCCCACATTAAATATTCAAAACTATCCCTTTAGTGTGAAAGGAGATAATCTACATTTTAAGAAGTTGTGCTGCTCTTTTACAGAACCTTGACTTTCTGACAAAAAAGGAACCTCTGGATATTACAATAAACTTCACAAATTTTAAACTGAGTGCATCCATTGCTTATGAATTATGCACTGCTGTGTTACCATTCTCATCCCATCTGAGCCTTGATGAGATCAGTTTGTTTTTTTCTCCTTGTCTTTTGGGAAGAGGTATTTTCAGAAACTCCTTTGGGCTTTCGTTGTCTGATCTGCACGATTTTTCTGACTCAACCTAGTCTTTTACTTTTATTCCTTGTGTTGATGACAGAAATGCTACATAAAACCATCCTCTGATCAGTGTCGTACAATCCTCATGTATTTGCGATCACTAACATATTGTCATAAATACTACTTATTGGCTGTGGCTGTCAACTAATTACAAGCAGCTGCCAGTTGATTCCTAACACCTGCTATCTGAGAACAAACACATGTTGTCTGCCTGCACAGATGGTTGTCTGCGAACAATACTGGATTCCATGAATAAAGCACTTAAGAATAAACAAAACTCATAGCTCAGCTTTGAGCCCATGTTTTGGAAACTGTGCAGTTTTTGAACACAGAACAAGAATTATTACACATTCCCCTAAGAGGCTGCTGGCATTAGCATTTTCAGGCAGAACAATGCTGCTGGTTGTATCCATAATATACAGTAAGTGCATCTAAATAATGAAAGAACAAAAGAAGCTGGATCAGCTGTGTTGCCCCAGTCTAAATCTGTTTTTTCTCTGTTGTGTGTGTAGGAGTTCTTCGACCTGTGGCCAGTTCTGATGGGAGAAGTTCCACCATATGATGGACCCAAAACTCCTGATGGCAGAGTAAGAAAATATTGGCCACTTCTGCTTCTGCACTTCTGCAACTATAACCACTACTCAGTGATGATCTGTGACTATTAGTGCAGGGACTTCAGACTTCTCAAGTTTTCTGTACTTAAACTTGTATTAAACAGTAGATCATTGACATTTACTCTGTTACTATTGTTTGGATCAGCTATAATTAAGTTTGCGTTTGATATTAAGAGCTGTAATAATCAATATGAATCATTGTGAGTTTCTTATTTCTCTGTTTCAGTCCCACACACACAGATACATGTAGCACAGATCTCCAGTTCTATTATTTCTGTCTACCAACACAGCTCTGTCTGCTGTGCTGTTGGAAGGAGCTTTAAAAAAAGATTCAAGTGTCTGAAAATTGTTTTCTAACAGACTCGGGAATGAGCACAATTTCAGTCTCCTAAATAACACAGTCCTTTGCAGATTCTCCGCTACACTGTGAAAGTCTGCCCTGAGAAAGGCAGCACTATCAAGTTAGATGCCTAACAACAGTGTCGGTCTCGTCTGCTTCTTCTTGAGCAAGATATCTCAGTTCTTCAGGAAGGCCTAAGGGGATTAATTTTGGTCCCACCCACTGTAAATCAAAATGTGATTGGTTAATTCACCTGTCACTTTCTAAACAAACACACAGGCTGTGTTCTTCTGTCCCAGTGATAAAGTCCCAACCAATGAGTGAGCCAGATCTAACCTTTCTCTGCCTAGAGACAACAACAAAAAATCTGATTGGATAACTTTATTTTGCTGTTTTCTGGACAGTGACCCTTTCATTTGTGAAGCAAAGTTGATAGAACAACAATCTCTCTAAACTAATATCCCACTGGTCGTCACTAAAATCAAATCCCATATCTTTCAACTACAGGTTATATTAGCTTTGATTTCTAGTCTCCTCTTCTGGGTGGGGTGTGCTTGATTGGTATTTTTGTCATCTAATGCTATGTTTTGTCTCACGCAGTAATAGCAATGCATCCAGGTACATGTAGACACCATCAGCACAGCTCCAGAAATGTGATTCTTCGCCAATATAGCAGCACTGAGCACTGCTTCAACTGACTACGTTTAGTATCAATGCTGACTCATTGCAAAATTTTCCCTTTAATCAAGAGTCAAAATTGTCATGCAATATGATGTGATATTCTAAAAGTTGCCTGTGTTGGGACGATTTAAAAAGACTTGTCCACACAATGAGTCTCTGATCATTATGTTGTGTTTCTTCTTAAGGAAATTATCTTCTACAAACTGATTGACTACATCTTACATGGCAAAGAGGACATCAAAGTCATACCGTAAGTCACAACACAGTGTCTAGTTTAAAGGTACTCCGTGGAGCCACTAGCTGAAGCAATTTTTAAAGCATGGATCCCTGTTTTGTTTGTTTTTGTGTACATGCAGTGTGTCCCCTACCCTGGTCCTCAGGGCTCACTGTCCTCCATGTTTTAGATGTTTCCCTGCTCCAACACACCTGATTCAAATTATCAGCTTGTCATGAGGACCCTGCAGAAGCCTGATAACCAGCTGGTCATTTGAATCAGGCGTGTTAGAGCAGGGAAACATCTAAAACATGGAGGACAGTGAGCCCTGAGGACCAGGGTAGGGGAAAGACTGACATGGGCATGCACACACAAATGCACTACACATTCCTGCCAATTGTGATCTTCAGAGTGCAGTAACGTGCAAAGAAACAAAACAATATGCCAACACAATCAGGAAAGAGGACTATGAGCAAATAAGCATGGATGTAAACCTGACCTGGGAACTGGATGTGGCCCACCGGAAGGTTTCATGTGACCCTGCAAAGTCACAAATTAAAAATCTAGCAAAGTCACTAGCATTTTGCTTACCATTTAACCATTATCAGACCTTTATTTTGAAAGGGCTCAGTGCTGTGTTCATTGGTAATGATAATGAACTGTATTTTTTATATTAAACTGTAACTTTATTCACTCAGTGCTGCACATCCATGTTGTTTATGTTGTTCTTCTACTTTTGCTGCTACTATTGTTGCAGCCTATATGCAGCCTGCATGTTACACTGTAAAACATCAAGTTTTGGACACAAAACAAAATATTAGCCCACAATTCATAATATGGCAATTCAGAAAGGGTGACCAACAACAGAAGTGCCCTATATAGAAGACTTATGACCATTCCATTATTAGAGATTTGGCCATTATTAGGTCCTTATATCATTTGTGTCTGGCCCCATTGATCAATTTCACATGTGAACCCCTATGAAAAATAATTGCCCTCTGATATAAACAAGGCAGGGTTTGAATTTACAAGAAAAACGGGCTTTGCAAATGTTTTTTGAGAAAGAAAATGCATTCAAAATGTTTGTTAGACCTCAAGGATGCACAGTTTGGTGAGAAACACTGGCTGTAAACATTGTAAACACAAACCTTTGCCTGCTTGCAAGAAACCTCCTCAAGGCGCCTTTAAGGTATTTGGAGATTGGTTATCAGAGGGAAAACAACAGGACACTAATGTCGTCTCTTCCTTCCAGACATGATCTAAATTTTACTGAATAAAAGATTAAAAAAGATAACTTCCAAGGCCAGGCGAAGCATTGCATAGAGTCATTTTATTTTTCTCAGTGACATTATTATCCTATTTGGTTTTTTCTATTATCTAACAGTCATAACTACTCTCCAAACATTCACTGCAGAATAATCTCACCTGTGTAAATTGAAAGTTGCTTATGCACTATTTGATTTAAATGGTTTTACATAACATTTATTTCCCATCTTGCAAAGTCAAATTTATACTAACCCTGAATAGGAAAGTAATTTACACAATTATTTTCCTGTTGTTGTCAAAGATCATTATATAAATGAATTTCTCCGTGTTATGTTCTCTTCATCCGCAGGAGTCCTCCAGCCGATCACTGGGCCCTCGTTAGCGGTTTACCAACCTACGTCGCAGAGACTGGACTGGTCAGTGTCTGTTTTTCTCTTCCTTTATTAAAAGTTTGCGCTGAGATTTGTGAATAAAACTAACACAGTTCTGAAATGATCAGAAACTCTCAAATCCACAAGAACATTTTCGCACTATGACAAGAATCTGGCAGCATCATGAGTTTCATGCAGCATTTTTACATGTTTTCTCACTAAATAACATTACATTAATTCATCTTGGAAGAATACAAAATAAACCACAAAAAGTTTCCATCATCAAACTTGCTGTTATGTTTTGGTATTAAAACATGAATTCCACAACTTTACTTCCCACTATGCTGTCAGAAAGTCCAACTACCTCCTGCAACAACATATAACATACACATGTTCAACAAGTCGTCAATGAATAAATGTTTGTTTCACTCCATTTAATGTCATGGCACTGACAACTGTAGGCGCACAGAGATGTCATCTGTATCTGTATCAACTAACAAAATTATCTAGATTTGGATAGAAGACTGGAAGAAGGCGTGGTTTATACCAGAAGTCATGTTAAATCTGACAAGTGGTGTTTTTAACCTAATATTCATTGACAGTTTCCTTTCAAGCATAGAACTGATTTAATATTTACATTCAAATAATTATGAAATACATTTTCATTGTAAGCAACTGAAAAGGTTTTAGAAAAGATTCAGTTCAGACTCTTTACAGTAAAGATATAAAAATATCCTTCAGCTGAAGGGAATAATCCTGAATTGCAATGATAACAGTTCACACTACTGGAGTATTATATATATATATATGTAATATATAATAAATATATACATGATATTACATTATATATTATTATACTGTATATTATAATAATATAATGTAAAAATGAAAGCAGCTGTGTAAAAATGTACTGAGATGAAAGTAAAAGTGTTGCTGCATTACACTTTGGAAATTATTGATAA
>JAJHUR010100500.1:2326-40001 GCA_027495735.1 Lutjanus campechanus | reverse complement strand
TATGACTGACTCTTCTTCCCTTGTTTCTTGCTGGCGCCGTCTCCAGGCTTCTCAGAGAGACGAGGAGGACGTTCATCGAGAGAGAGGAAGAGAAAACAAAAGTTAGCGTTGTGTTCAGGCGTAATACGACCTGCGTGCGTTAATGAAGCAGCTCAACAAGTGTTGGTCAGGAGATCACAGCAACATGCTGCAGAGAGACGAGTTCAAGGAGGAAAAAAAAGGTGTTAAAATTACTTCTGTTGCACATTTTCAACAAACAAAATCACACATGCTCGCTTCGATACATGTTAAAAGAGAGAAAAGTATTTATTTGTTCTATATTAGTTGAAAGACGTGTGATATTAGTGGTTCTCAACGAGCCACTACCGCTGACACACCGCAGAGCAAACACACAACACGACCACTGCAAACTGCACAACGTGTGCACAGATCAATGTTCATCACTCTGCACACACAACAAACAGCTCAGACTGATGCTGAGATCAGCTTTTATTTGCTCTCGTCTAGTTTATTATCGTCTGTGCTCAGGCTTCCATCCTAATGTAGCATAAATTCTAACAGGTGCCTTTAAACCACCACAGAAGAAGAAGAAGACGACACTGATTACAGTCTCCTTTTCCCTTCTTCAGTTCTTCAGCATCACATGCTTTTTGTACGTTACGATTTATTCACCAGGTCTGTTTCCGCTGCACATTTTACTTTTATCAATACGTCAACTTTTCCACCGGAAAATATGCACAAAAACCAGGGATGTGCACGATTACGTCAACGATTAAACACTACTGCCCTAGTCTGCGTCAGAAATATTAATCGATTGGTAAAATTTTGAGATAAGAAGTCAAAAATATGATAAAAAGTTGTAATTATTATTATTATTATTTAACATTGCTACCGTCACTAGTCTGCACCAGAAATCTTAATCCATTGAATTAAATATTTTGTTATTTTACAACGCTGGTTAACAAGCAGTTAATGAGCAATGTTCATAATGAACTGCACATTGAAAATACAATTTGTTTTTTAAAGAATATGATTACTGGTTTGAACTGCCTCTAACATTTAACCTGACTGATGAATAAATTGTGCTTAATACTGAGTTTTCTGAGTGGTTACTTTTAGACTATTCGACTGGTCTGAATTAAAATGTCTCAGTTTAGTTTTAGCAGGACGTTCAGGCGCCATTATCTGAACGAAATCTGTGTAGAGCTGCAGAGTGAGTTATTTCACTCAATGTTTACATGCGGTCACAGCCTCATGCAGGTGTTAGTGGACCAGGACGACTACGTTCACTAAGTTCGGCGGTTGGTTTTAACTCCCAACCTCAGTTTTTTTCCCTCTCTGCGCCTCCTCTCCAGACTTGTCGGCCTTGTGGCCCTGTCGGGAGCGCTTCCCCCGCTTCTTTCCCTTCCCCCCTGTGGATCCTGCTGAAGAAGCAGCGTCCGTTCCACCTGTCGCTGCACCACCACCAGCAGCACAAAGATCAGCATCAGCACCAACACCAGCTCCTTCTTCTGTAACAGTTTCTCCTTCACTTTCCCTCCTTTCATCCGTGTTATACACACGGCGCACCACCTTTCTGATCACCTGTAGGGGGCAGAAGTGTGTCGGGGGAGGAGGTGAGGAGGGAAAAGCATGGAGGAAAACATTTTGTGAGAAGAAATAATGGAAAAGAAGACGAGGAGGGTGCAGAGGAGTGTGTGTGTGTGTAGATGTATGAGATGCCATATGATACAGCCTGTGTGTTACTGTGTGTTCATGCATCCTTGTTCAGGATGATACAAAACGTAAATGTATTCCATTACAGTTACAGAAAAAATTAGATTACAGATACAGTGAGTGAAAATGGGGATTATCAGCAGGATTACAATTTTATAATAGATTTTAACTCAACATGTAATTTAAATAAACTTTTAAATAAACATTTAAGACCAACCGCTAATGTTAGCTATACAGAACAACCACCAAAGCTAGCTACTCAGACCAACCGCTAACATTAGCTACATAGAACAACTGCTTATGTTGGCTACAAAGAATGGCAGCTAAAATTAGTTAATGTTAGCTACACAGACTAACCACTAATGTTAGCTACATAGAACAACCGCTAACGTTTGCAACAAAGAACAACTGCTAACAGTAGTTACACAGAAATCCAGTTTAACCTGTTGTACTTGCTAACTGTATCAGAAAACATTTATAAAGTAACCTTCCCAACTCTACCCGCGTTAGTTCCGCATAGTTTTAGCTGACAGTTAAATCTCTTTCAAAGATTTTTGAAATATTACTGTTGAATGTCTGTGTGAGTGTAAATGTGTGTGAGCTGTAGAATAAAGATGCAGCAGGTGACGGAGGAGGGTGAGGATGGTTACTTTTCTGGTGACCAGATTCCCGTCTTCATCTGTGAACTGCTCCTCGGTCACAGACTCCCCAGGAATGTTTTTGGCCTCCTCTCCCTGAGGTGAAGGTTTAAAGGACAGGTGATGGAGATGGATGGAGGGGAAGGGTGGAGGTAAGAGGTTTGAGAGGTCATCTGTTATTATTGTGTGGTTATTTATAAAGTAGAGAACATTTATTTATTGTAAAAGCATGTCAAAATAATTGTTAGCTGCATGAGTTGAACATACTTGTCAGATTTTCCGCTCCTGTGTAAATCCAGCCTCAGAATTACACTTACAGGTTGTATTAGACTCTATATGAGCCAAACACGCAGCACAACCAACAGTCCACCAACCAGGTAGCAAAACCAAACACCAAAAGGCACGGCTGGTGGTGCAGCAGCTCACACCAACAAGCAGTGAGTAGCACTTCATGCTATAGTGAGGCTAAACATCCACACACACAAACACACTCTCTCTCCTTAAAAAAACATAGTCAAGTTTCCATCCAAATATAGCGCAAATTTTACTGAATTTCCAGAAAATCTACAAAAGAAAAAGTTTCCATCCACTGCTGTATATAAATATGTACTGTTATATGAACATTAGCTACACAAAACAACTGCTGATAGCTACACGCACCAACTGCTAACGTTAGCTACACACACCAACTGCTAACGTTAGCTACACAGAATAACTGCTAACTTTAGACTGCTAACATTAGCTACACCACTAAAGTCCGTTACAAAGAACAACCACTAACGTTAGCTACACACACAAACTGCTAACAAAACGACTAAATTTAGCAACAACTTATGTTATCTACACAGAACAACCACTAAAGCTAGACCGCTAACATTAGATACACAAATCAACCACTAAAGCTAGCTACACAGATCAACCACTTATGTTCGAGTATTAATATTAGCTGCACAAACCACAAAGACCAACCGCTAACGTTAGCCACATAGAACAACTGCTAACGTTAGCTACAGAATGTACATCATGGTTTAGATAAAAGAAGTCCTTTGAAAAATGGTCTTTTAAAAAAAATGTGTAATTTATTATATTTATTGATTTAATATTTGCTGAAATGGCATTCCATGTGTGAACATCATGGTTTGATTTACACTTCACCGCATTGTGTTTTTATCTACACACAGACTCGTCTACCTCAGCCAATTGTAAAACATTATGGTGATACTTTTCTTTAATTTTTCAGCGTTTTCAATCAGTTTTTTAATGTGAAAACTGACAGTTGGATGGAAACCCTCTCAATAATAGTTTCTTTCTGTCGCAGTCGTACAAACACTTACAACCGCACACAAACACACTCACACGTTAACAGAAACAATCTCTCCTGCAGCACTTTCACTCTATAAAACACACAAATGCTGTAAAATTCACAATGTTTCTGCGACTCTCTCTGCTTCACACACAGAGTCACAGAGTGAGTGTGCAGGTTCACTCTGCCTCGAGCCGTCCACACACCAGGACTCACACACCTTGAGTATGACTCGTCTGCGGTACACCCTGGTGGTGACGGTGGTCTCCTCGTCAGAGCCGGACTCGTCAGCTCTGACGCTCCCCTGACAAAGGCAGCCCAGTAACATTAAAGTGTGTGTGTGAATGTGTATTTGCGGGATCGTTCACATGTTTAAAATTCTGTTAAAATTAAATATTGGACCAATTTTGCCACTGAGATGAACATGATGAAGAGAGATCAGAGTTTAGGGCTGGGCTTACAGTTCAATTTATGACTTTAAAAGCAGCACAGGAGGATCTTTAGGCACTGAATTAAGACTTTGTCAAACCTCAAGAAATCATAAAAAAGTTAATAAACATAAAACTTACAGCTGACACACACTGCAGGGTTTTCCCAGGTGCTGGAAATCCTTCAAAACTCTTAAATCTGAATGTCTTCAAGGTTTGAAAAGTGCTTGGATTTGGGAGCGACTCTCACCTGGACTTTGTGCTGGGACTTTTCACCTCCCTCCTCCCGTCCTTTGCTTGGTCCCGCTGTGCTGCTGTCCTCCTGAGATCCCTTCCTCTTGGCCTCCTTGTCCTTTCCTTCCCGAGCTGCGTCACTGTGAGCTCCGTTCTGTCTGTCGGTCTGAGCCGTAGGCTGCTCCAGTGAATCAGCCAGACTGTCGGGACTGTGGGAGTGAAAACATAGTGATGCCATCAAGAAAACAGAGAGCCTCGGGGTATAAATCTCTAAACAGAAAAAGGTAAAGAAACAGAGGCTGGCTGCACAAAACATCTAAAGATTTTCCTTAAAGTCCCAGTTCAGGGACTAAATGGCACTTTGCTTGTGGTGCTTCAAGTGCCAAAAATGCGCCACACAGTTGGGTCTGAACTGGAACTACAGTCTTCCTACAGTAGAATCTACATGAAACTGCTAACAGCAAGGTCTGTGGATTATCTTGAGTAAACAGGTCATGATTTCTGGAAAGAGACACTGGTATTGTTTGGTGCTTTGAGCATCACAAGCCGAAGGCCATCGAGTTCCAGTAGATTGGTGAGAAGACAGACATTTCTACGGCCGATATGTCCTAAACTCCTTAGTAAAACCCTCAGCCAAGGAAATATTAAGCCTTAAGTGTCATACTTGAGGAGTAACCCAAAGGGGTTTTATACAACTGGCCCCAGGTCCTCAGAATAAAAGCACATCCTACCTGCCCTCCTCAGCGGGGCTTTGGCCAGGGGCTGTTGACTCTGCAGTCGCGCCAGACGTCTCGCTTCTCCAACCTGGAACTGAACACAAGTCTTTTTCTGCTTGCCGTACTTGTTCGAGGATGGTTCTCACCCCCTCTTCTGTCATCTCCACGTCCTCCAAGCCTCCCTCCAGGTTTATATCCTCCAGCAGACTCTGCAGCCTCTCCCGGGTCATCTCCTCTTCTTCTTCTTCTTCTTCTTCTTCTTCCTCTTCCTGCCTTCCATTTCTGTGACCAGTGTCTGAGGCAGCGTCCTCTTTTTGGTTTCCTCCCTGACGCTCCAAAACAACGCCCTGACCTGCCTTCAGTTCCTTCTCTACGGCCTCAGCATCCCCGTCTGTTCCATTCCCTGATTGCTCTACTGCCCTCCTGTCATTATCTGGCGTCTCGTAAGATACCGGCCCTGACTTTTCTTCTGCAGACGTCCCTCTTTCGTCAGCAATCAAGGTTGTATCTTCAGCCCCAACAATCGGGGGCTCTGGGGCACTGGAGCCGAGGGCTGGGGCAACTGTGAGGGGATCACTGCTGGAGGTACTGGTGGTCTGAGTGAGAGAGAGGTCGCTAGGTCTAGTGAGGGTGGTCTTGGTAGGGGAATCTGCGCTAGCATCGCCCTCGCTAAAGAAGTTGTCTGAGCGCAGCGGGGTGGGGGGCTCGTAGGTCAGGTCTGTGGGGGTTTGCAGCTCCAGATCTATATTGTCGTATCCTGGGTGGATGGCAGGAGTAAAGGATTAGAGGGTAAAGGGATCGAAGAGGGAGGGAAAGAAAAAAGAGGGGAGGAGAGGATGAAGGGAGGGAAGGAGAGGTAGAGTGGCGGAGGTGATGAAATGAGAAACACTTGTAACATCTAAGGGTGGCATTTGTTCAGAAGTCACACAGGTGTAATCCACTGTAAAGCTGCATTAATTGATTTTTTTGGCCACCAGGGGGCAGCAGAACAAGCTGTAAACACTACATTGACACATTATCGCCTTATAGAGCTGTTCTCATGAACTTGCTAGCAAGGAGTTGCCTATTTACACATCCACAACTCTTCTTTTAGCTCTGTTTTGGTCTCTACCAACTTGAAATATCTCTCATTAGCAGTTAAATGCCCCACTATGTTCACCAGCCAGGTGTTGAGTATGTTTATCTCTGTTTTGGTCTCCACCAAACCTTGAGAATATATTACTTTAGCTGCAAAATGTTTGAATCTTTACACACTAATTAATAATTTTTTCGATCTCCTGCCTGCCTGTCTCATGCAAACTGGAAATTAGTCGTTATTGTTGTGTCATTACGTTTAATTCGTACAGCATTTCAGTTAACTCAGAGCTAAAAAGCTCTGATAAACACACTGTACATTACCTGCCCAGCAACAAATGACAGCCAGACATAATCAGTGACTATCTGGTAAACATTTAGCAGTCAAAAACCCAAATATTTCCCTCGGGAGTTGGTGGAGACCAAAACAGAGCTAAAAAACACAGTGAATATTGGACTTAAATATTGAAGCTCAACAACAACAACAGCCCAAATGAACATTAAAGCTACTATAAGGAGTTATTAATTGTTTATGAAACAGTCTCAGTTTAATACTGCTGCCTCTTAATGATGATTGCGTCTATTATTCACCCTCTTTAGTGTCTTTGGCTGCTACATGTAGCTGTAGCTGCGTTTCCTTGTCGATAGGACACATCGGTCTCACAATACGACTGTATTGCCCATCAAGACGCCTCTCTGCATGTAAGCAACGGATAGAATATGCCATCTTGCGTCACCTTTATCATTTTTAATAGCCATGAGCAGATAAATTCTACTCAGCAGCAACAAGCTCCATGAGATGTTTGTGCGCCCTCTGGGGTTTCTGAGAAATACTGCAACGAACAGCATGTTAAGCATAAAGGTTTCTGTGCCGGCCCGTAGGTCGTATGTCACCTACTGTGTCTGCCATCATTTTCGCCATTTTACTACTTGTTCTGCTGCCCCCAAGTGGCCAAAAAAGGAAGTTACCACACTTCTCAAACATGTGGGGACTCGTGTGTGTGACTTCTGAACCAGCACTACAAAGTAGACACACTATCAGATCACAAAGAGATGGAAACAGATATAAAGACAGAATATAAATTGTAAGATAGAAACTTCACATTCACTGTATTTATATAGAAATAAGTTTTACATGAACATTCAGTCACTAATTTTAGTTACTGCAGTTCCTGGTTTGGTTTCAAACTGGCACTTAGGTCAGATTTATTTATTTCAACTGCAATGCAACATTAGTGAAATTAGTGAGGTGGGGGTCTTCATTACAGCACTTTAAAACAAGCCAGACTTCAGCTCATTGTCTCAGTAATTATATGAGTTTGAGCAGAAGCTTGAGTAGAGTTCAGGTAGGTTAGTTGTGTTGATTTCAACAAAAGGCAAAGAGGAGAAGAACAACCGAGACGTCTACACCTAAATGTAGACCTCAGGAACTGAATGATCCCGTCTGAAGTAAGAGGGGACACCGGGAGGGAGCGGGGAGGGAGGAGGGGAGGGCGAAGAGTGATGATTTAGAGGAGGAGAAGGTGAAGGGGAGGAAGTGGGAGCAAGTGGAGGAGGAGAGGAGGCACGTGTTAAAGAGTGAGAAGAAGATGGAGGAGAGGGGAAAGGAGGAGAGAGGAGAAGAGGAGAAGGCGACAGAGGAGGAGGAGATGGAAAGAAGGGAGAGGAAGGAGCAGCCGTGTAAGGGGAGGTGCAGGAAGTGGGAGGAGACGACTGATCAGATGCAGGAGGAGGGGGGGCGGCAAGAGGAGAAATGGAGGAGGAGGGAGGAGAGGAGGGTCGACAGAGGGGAGAGGGAGGAAGGTGGCGAGGAGCGAGGAAGGAGGAGCAGCTGAGAGGGCTTCTGGGAGGGGAGGGAAGAGGCGGGGAGTAAGGCAGGGCGAAGAAGTGGGGGAGGACAGGAGCAACGGGCAGGACGTAAACGGGAGGCGTGGTAGGGGGGGACGGGAAGACGAAGACGGAGGAGGGAGAGGGGACGGCAGGAGGGGAGGGGGAAGAGGTGGGACAAAACGGAGGAGAGGAAGAGGAGATGGAGGTAGAGGAGGGTGGAGTAGGACGGAGAGGTGCGACAGGGCGAGACGTTCGAGAACACAAGGGGAATGTGGGAGATCTATAAAGTTTTGGAGCTATTTCAGTTATCACAGTTCAAGAGAGACGAAAAAAAAACAAAGACAGGACAACAGTTAGACAGGATGAGAAGACAAACAGCATCTAAAAACAGATTAATGCACAGTGACGTGTGATTGGTGAAGGCTCGATGTTTTAGAAGCTGCAGAAGCAAAGATATCGCACACCAGAGTCATGGGATTGCTTATCTCGGCCGATAAGCAGGAACAGACTTCTTACTCAACAGCAGAAGCATCTTTTCAAACAGCAGAGTTCACACTCTGGCTTTGTCCTGCAGGAGGAGGTTTTTAGGATCTGGGAGGTGTCACATTTGTTCGCTTTCATTGAGAAACTAAGAAGAGGGAACGCTGAAAAGCTTTTTCCTGCAGGGTAACCTCACACTCTCTTTGTGGCTCGCCTCCAAACAGCTGCTGTGTCCCAATTCCATACTTCAGATCAATTATAGACAGTATTTACTATATTTTTTTTCTTGTTAATGTGAGGTCAATATGGTATTAAAGGCCTTGTGTCATTCATTTCTATCTACTACATTTCTATCAAGGGAACCCTGAAAATATTGGTAAAAAAAATATAAAATATATGGCATATGCATAACGACCAGTAGAGGGAGCTACAGTGTATTAGGACAATTATTCCCAAACACTGGATCGGGACCCTCAGGTGGGTCACATGAGATTTTATTTGGGTCCTCAAATAAATTAAATACTAAATTTTAAGATTTATATCTGCAGTACACCTTTTATAAAGCATTTAATTAAAAACAATGATAACTGTTAACTCAGCCTAAATTAATTCATTTCTCATTTATTAGGTTTAACATGTGTTTATGTTTTCAATAAAGCATCAAGATAATATAGGTTGATGTAGAAATCGTTTGTCATTTCAAAAAATTGGGTAAATCTGCAAAATAAAACGTAAAAAAAAGCTTATTTCCATCTGTTACGGTCATGCATTTATTAGGATTTGAGTAGAAGCAGGTGGTGCCAATTTTTTAGTCAGTATGTGGAAGAAAGTTGCATAAATCTTTTTGTTGTGTTTTTGCCAGACCTCTGTAACCCGCTCCTCATCTTTACCCGACGCTAGCGGCTTGAGGCTACGTTTGCTGCTAGCTGCTAGCACAACACACCTGCATCTTCGACTGAGCTGTCGGCAGTTGAGTTGCATTGTGGGTAATGTAGGCAGCAAGTTTTGACAACTAAAAATATCTCTTTTTTTACCCCCTGTTTTAAACTTGCCATCCTAAGTGTGACAGTGTTTAATACACTCAAAACCTGCTTAGAATTAGTATGGAATTAGGACACAACTGAAGACTGAACCATTGAATCCCTTTGATTCATTGAATTTTTTGCCAGGTTAACAGCCAGATTTAAGTAAACTGTGTCAAAATAAAACCTGAATCTGCACTTTAAAGCCCATCATGAATAATATGTGGGTAATTTTGGAATATAAACTCCTCCTCAGGCTGTTAATTCCAGAAATAATATTGACATGACCTCGGTGTCCTCATCAAACAGTCCCGTTACAGTCCTGATGGAAGGGCCACATGGTTGGGGATGTGCAAATGCTAAAGCTAGTTAGCTGATGTCATCCAGAGGTTAAGGTCTCTACGTCCCTACGTGACTTGTGGAGAGTTGTTAGTGCCAGCAGGGGGCACTGTTTGAGCTCAGCAGCGAGGGGGAAGAGCAGAAGCCGGGATTGAATCCAGAAGCTGCTGAAGTTAGCAAAAGGTAGCCACTGGTGGAAATTAGCTGGTTACGGGGGGAAGAGGGGGGTTTGCTGTAGGAGTTAGTCACTCAGAAGCAAGAAGAGGAAGAGGAGGAGGATGAAGAGGAGGAGGAGCAGTCTGCTGGTCTCAAAGCAGGAGAAGCTACAGAAGCTGGGAGGCTCGGAGGAACCCGGGAGATGACAGGTACAGTACAGCTAACAGCAGTGACACAGAAGCATCGTTATACACTGCACACTTTGAAAAGAGGCGTTTCGTTTTCAACCCGTCCGGAGAGCGTCGCCCGGGACGGAGCACGTCCTGATCGTCGACGTGCGCCGTGCCGCGCAGAGAGCTCACGTGGACGTGTTGAAAAGGCTCCACCCATTTGAAGAGTGTTAAAAGTGTATTATCAGAGCAGGCAGCCTCTCACACAAAGCCAGAGCCATGCATTTTGTTGATTTTTTAATTTATTTTTTATCTGTTAAATGTTGGTTTCAGGTTAAATCATCTTTGGAAAAAGATCATCTGTCATTCGAAGCATTAACAACACTGATCCTTGTGTTAAGATGACTTTCAGAAACCTCAGGACAGATCAGCAATCAGGCTCATTTCAGACGTTTGTCTCAAAGTGTGTGTGGTTAATACTCTGATTACTGAAGAGAGCTGATCTGACCTTTATTTCCTTGTTTCATTGACAAACAAAAGAACAACAAGCTATGTGGCGAACGTCTAACAGGCTTGGGGAGTAATGGATTACATGTAACGGGATTCTGGATACAAAAAATAAGTACAGTTACAAATAAAAAGGATGTAATCCAATTACTGATACACTTTGTAAAAATGGGGACTATTAGTAGGATTAAAATCTTAATGCTTCCCCGGGTGGTTGCCTTTAAATCAATCAATCAGTCTATAGATAAATTGCAAAGGAAGAAACAGCTGCACAAACTAATAAACCTAACAACAAACATAAACCACTGAAAACAGCTTCTTAAATGTGATTATTTTCTGTTTTCTTTACTCCTCTCTGACAGTAAACTAAAATATTTTTGAGTTGTGGACAAAACAAGACATTTGAGGACGTCACCTTGGACTTTTTTCCACCATTTTCTGACATTTCTTGGACCAGATAACTAACCGATTAATGGAGAAAATTGTCGACAGATTAATCGATAATGAAAAATGAAAATCATCGCAGGAAAGACTTGAAAAACACGTAGAGCTCCATATGTTTGGACCTATTTTTCAACTGACAAGATTGTGACAGGATTAATTAATCGATTAATCGTGTTGAGTAACTTTCTAATTTAAAAAAAAAAGCAAAGATTCTCTGATTTCAGCTTCTTAAATGTGAGTATTTTTTGGTTTCTTTACTCCGCTCTGACAGTAAACTGAATATTTTTGAGTTGTGGACAAAACAAGACGTCATCTTGAGCTTTAATCCACATTTTCTGACATTTCATGGACCAACAACTAATCGATTAATTGAGAAAACAATCAACCGATTAAAACAAAAATAATTGTTAATTGCAGCCCTAAAGACAATATATCAGTCTGAACAATTTCACTGTATTTTATCCTGAGGTAATCCAGGTAAGTACGTTGCTGACTAAATTTTTTTTAACAGGTAATAAGTAACTGTATCAGAATACATTTTTAAACGCTGATCATCTTGTATATTTTATAATCAACTATCTGTAACAACCACAAAAAAAAAACACACTTTGTCATCAAATTTCTGAAATGTGCCTCATCGTTTCTGTCAGAATCAGAGAGTTCTGGTCGCTGCCACATTTCATTTCCATTTAAGAGAAGAGAGAGAAAGTTAGAAAGAAAGAAAGACTTGCCAAACTGCTTTAAAGCAAGCATGCCATTAATCAATAAATTGGTTGTTATAATTATGTTTTTATGTATTTTTTTTCTAACAGCATTTGACACATGTCGACAAAAGGAGATGTGCAGGGTTACCGGTTAACACTTAAAACTTACATACACATAAACATAACTATTGTTGAACCAAACCATGAAGCGGCGCCCTGACGCCCATCTGAAGATGATCTCATCAATAAGATTATCAATACATTTATCAGATGGGGGACAGAGACACCAGTTCATTAGCGGATTATGTTTGCTTCAGGATCATGCTTATAAAACAGTCACACATTAAAAAGTGTCATGCACCCAAAATGGTACAGATTTTATAGAATATTGTATTAATAATAATCACCCAATAATCTATCAGTTGCCATTAAGGTTCCAATGACTGAGTGCTACAAATGAGTTGCACTGCCCAGTGTTGGAAAACTAACAAGCTGACTGGGGTGACTGCTTGATAAAGACGACTCTAATACTACGACTACCTGATGGTCCATTAACTGTCAGGAGCTCAATGAGGCACGGAGCCATTTTTTGGTTGAGGTCTAATCAGCGTTCGATCGTTTTTTGGTCATGCCTGATTGGTTCTGCGTTTGTTGACACAGTCTGACTATCTGTCTGAGAGAGGAAGTGAAGAAGGGTGAGGGGATAGACTGAGAGACAGACTGAGAGTTCAGCTAGGGTGGGCTACACTTTACCATCGGACTGATCCGGGAATACTGCGTTATCATCGGCAAAGCAGCGTGTGCCTGAAATGTTACCGTAGTCAAATATGGGCCCTTCCAGCAAAGTCACAATATCCAACCGATTGATCTTAGTCAGCACCGCGGTTAAAGCGTCCGCTGGAGAGGAGACAGACAAGAGACATTTCATTTAAGAGGTTTTTCATAAATTAGCAACATAAATATGTTTTCTGATACATCCCTGATTCCACAAAAGGTTGAGAGGAGCATAAAATGTAAATAAAAACAGAATGTATTGATTTGCAAATGCTTTTTTGACCTATATTCAATTGAATACAGCACAAAGACACTCATTCTCAATTTGATGCCTGCATGTGCATCTGCATCTTTAAAAGAGTTCAGGTACTAGACTGACCTGCCCGCAGTCCAGACCTGTCTCCCATTATAAATGTGTGGTGCATTATGAAGCACAAAATACGACAACAAAGACCTCGGACTGTTGAGCACCTGAAGTCGTATATCGAGCAAGAATGAGAAAGAATTTCACTTTAAAAACTTCAACAATCAGTGTCATCAGTTCCCAAACACTGACTGTTGTTCAAAGAAAAGCTGACTCATCACAGTGGTGAACATGCTCCTGTCACAACTTTTGTGGAACATGTTGCAGCCATTAAATTCAAAATGAGTGTATATTTACAAAGAACAATAAAGTTAATCACTTTGAATGTATTTTTTTCTCTCTCTCTCTCTCACACACACACTGCTTACTTGTGGCATTTTTACCGTCCCTGTGCACCCATTTCTTTAGGAGCATGAAGCTCTGTGCTGTCAGGGAATTGGGGTTCTCCACTCTGATGAAGTTGATCTCGTCCACAGAGAAATCCAGCTCCCTGGCCAGCTCTGTAACAGAAACAGACAACACAAGAAGTACTGTTTGTGAGACAGTAAAAACATAAAGAAGCTGTACTGTGTTGCTCAGCCTGTTGGCCTTGGTGCTAACACTGCAAAGCACAAAGGTAAAAGTATTCAGATCCTTTACTTGTGTAAAAGCTACAATACAACAGTGTAAAAATACTCATTTGCAAGTAAAGGTCCTGCATTCAAATTTTATTTAAGTTTAGATTAACTTAAATTTAAAGTAACAAAGTAAAAGTACTCCTCCTGCAGAAAAATGACACCTGTAAGATATATTTATTATTGCATAGTTTGTCGTTGAGTGATTATTAGTGATTAAATATTAATTGTGATTGATTTTTGTACCTGGTTTTTAACAACAATACATTAATTGTTTCCACAAAACAAACAAAAAAAATGTCAGAAGACATAAAGGACGAGAAAATGAAGAAATTAAATTATAGCAAGAGTCAAATGTAAGTCTATTTCAATGGTCACTCCTACAAAGCCTGATTTAAAATAAGTAATGACCACAGAAACATAATAAATACAATGATACAACAAACATTATTGTTATAATTTAAACTGCATAATCATTTAATTATTCTAAAATGATTGTACTGTATTTTTTGTGTATAAAATCTTACTTTGTAAAGTAACTAAAGCTGTCAGAACTACAATTATTCCAACTGAAATGTACTGGAGTAGAAGTATAAAGTAGCATTTAAGGGAAATACTCAGGGAAAGTACAAGTCTCACAGAAATGTACTTATGTACTCTTTTACAGTGTTTTTCATCTTTTCCATCATTTTTTGTGTAGTTTCTTTTATGTCTTTTACTTTGTTTTTTGTCCCGTTACGTCTGTCTAATTGAAATGTTATGAACTGATACACCAAGAAATCATCTGTTCTGTGTGTTATTGTTCCATCCACATAAGTTCAAATCCGTCTTGATGTTGGGAATCAATAATCGCACCCACATGCATCAAAACTAAAGTCACGAGCCGGTTTTGAAAACGTAAGGAGTAAAAAGTACAGATATTTTTGTTAAAAAGTTCAGAGTAAAAGTAAAAAGTTGGCAGAAAAATAAATACTCAAGTTAAGTACAGATACTTAAAAAAACTACTTAAGTACAGTAATGCACAGTAAGTATTTATACTTAGTTACTTCCCAAATCTGCTCATAATCTGTACAGAAATGTCAACATTTGGGAGAAAGAGGAGAACAAACCTATAGATAAATTTGATATCAAGACACAAAAAAGACCCTTTGCAAACTACTGAGTGACAATCACCAGTGAAACCACAACAAACTTAAGTAAAAGTTAAGTTTCACTGTCCTTAAATTGAAATAAATATGTAACAGAAAGAAGAAATGCAGTAATGTTTGATAAATGATGTGAGAAAGGAGCAGAAACACAGTGTACTTATTATTAGACTTGAGATGTACTGTGTGCATCACACTTTATCCAAACCTGTTATATTTCAGTCGACTGCATTATGACATTTAGTCATCTAAAACCTAAAAATAACACAACTCAGATGACTAACATATGACTTAAACTACCTGACATTTTAGTTAAAAGTCTAAACCTAAATAAAAATTGACACTGCATTTGCTTAACGACTGTAACTACAAGACAGCCGAGCTGAGACTGAAGCAAACGGAGCAGTGAAACGCTGCTTGTACCGACAGGCGTGGTGGCTATAAATTAAAAAAACAAACTATGAGAACATAATGTTCAGCAGGTCTGCTGGTTCACTGCGGCTCTGCAACAGGAACACACATTAAATATGGATTAGACGCCTTTTCTCCACTGAGCACTCACTCACAGTCACTGCACAGACACACAAGTGTTCACGCTGATGCATGTTTCAGATGGACGCCTGCGTGTGCACACATTGACCGTGCACACGCACACGCACACACACACAAACACTGGGTGACGCCCACTCACACACACACATGCAGGCAGGCAGGCGGGCAGGAAGGCGTGGGGCAGTGCTGCAGTGCAGGTGGTCAGGATGGACCAAACTGCAGAGGCCACACCCTGCTCGCTGCTCAAGTACAATATATAAACAAAAAAACATCTTACACACACTCAAACACAAACATGCACGACATGAAGGCATACGAATACACTGCTATACATCATGCTATACATGCTATGCTACACATTTGTGCTACTAAAATTAATAATACAGTTATTAAAGTACATATTTTCTGCTGATCTGTCTCACCAGATGTTCAAATTTCATAAATTAAACTGAAAAAGTAGAAGGCAAATTTCAGGTTTTGAGAATTGTCCTACGTTGATGTTATATCAGATGCGTAGTGATGAGATTTGTGTGACTGTAAATGCCACTGCAGTGCTGCTCAGCTGAGAGATGTTTACACTACTAATACTGTCCACCAGATGGCAACAAACACTGTAAAACTCACAGGTTAGAGAGCTGGGCTCAGTCCAGCTCAGTCAGTGGGTGGTCTTTAAAATTCACATCCTGAATCCTCTTTGCTGCTAGAGGGGATTCACATCTAGTTTATCAGTGAATGTATTGAATATTATGATAAGTGCATGGGTTATAGTCTTTGTTTGGATGCTGGACTGCAACATTTCAATCAATTACCATAATAAAAATGCAATTCTTGCACAATAAGTTGATAACTTATTAATCGCAGGGTGCTTACAAGTGCTGGAAAACATTTTTAATGTTTTAATGTAGTGTTTTCAAGGTTTGAAAAGTGCCTTCATTTTGGATAAAATAACTAATTTTATTGATTTGATTATGAATCTCTATCGATTCATAAGGTGACACACTGAGGAACATGAAACTTTGCTCTGTTTTCTCACCTTTCTGTAGAATTCTGTCACAAAATATAATTTTTGGTCGTCTATAGCACAATAATATCGAATTTAGGCCTGCAAAGAACAATTGTTTTCATTGTCGATTATTTTCTCGATCAATTGATTAGTTGTTTGGTCCATAAAATGCCAGAAAATGTTGAAAAATCAGCCCAAGGATATTCAGTTTACGTTTAAGGAGCTGAAATCAAAGAATTTTGACTGTTAAAAAAAAATAAAAATTACCCAAAACAAGTATCTTATCACTGCCTGAAGATAAATAAATGTTTCGGATTCCAGCTTATTAAATGTGAATATTTTCTGGTTTCCTTTTTGACAGTAAGCTGAATATTTTTGTGTTGTGAACAAAACAAGATACTTCAGGACGTTGTGGGGCTTTGGCAAACATGGACTGACATAATTCATCATTTTCTAACATTTTATTGACCAAACAAATTGATGAAATGAGAGAAAAAATCAACAGATTAATCGACGATGAACATAATAGTTTGTTGCAACCCTAAAAAAAAAGAAAAACTAATTTAATCAAATCAAAATGTGATGACAGACATTCAAAGCTTTATTCAAAAACCTCAACAGAAGCTTGCAATGTAAAAAAAACACAACCGTGATGTTTTATTTAGTGTGAGAAAGTGAGACGTGTGTGGACTCACCAGTCCAGCTGAGTCCGAGGTGGTCGGCTACTATCGCCATGCGGAGGTCTGTTCTCTCACAGGGACTCTGAGGGCCTGTGCGAGGAAGCAGGGGAGGGGCAGGACACCAACAATTAGCGCGTGACATTATGACAACAATCCCCAAATTAATAAAACGTGGTTCTCAGTAAGAGATACACGAGATGGCTCCTATAAAATGGCCGCAGAGGGGCTCAATGACACTTAATGGAAGAAACAGATTGGGATTGTGAACTGAAAGTTTGTCTGTTTCAGACTGTTGATATGAATGTGGTTTAATCATAAGACCTAGTTAATGAAGAAACTACTAAACTGAGCTTTTGTCTGTTTTTATTTTTTATTTTTTACATTTTCTGATAAATATTCACAATAAACCTGCAGTGTTGGCGACTGAACAAACATAAAGACTAACTTTAGCTCACTGTCCCAGGTCTCACATCAGAGAGAGAGAGAGAGAGAAAAAAAACAACAGTTTTTCTGGCCAGACTCTCCTCAACGATTCAGTTTGGATAACGACACTCGCTCAAAGGAATGGTTCAACATTTTGGGAAATAAGCTTCACTTCCTTGCTGAGAAATTAGATGAGATTGAAACCACTTTCAATGCTCTGTTTAATATGAAAGCGGCATCAGGAGACAGTTAGCTTAGCTTAGCATAAACACTTGGAAGGCTTTAGTATAATAATTCATTAAAAATCAAAAGCACCTTGTTCCAGGGAGAATAAAATCTCACTCTGAGAAAACGAGGTTCACAGATGTATTTCTGATACACACAAATATATCTTGTTTTAAATAAACAGAGAAAAAATCCACAAATATCTGATTTTAAAGTATTTGCGTTATGTGATCACATTAAATCACACCTTCAAATCTACGCTTACGTGATTGGCTGAAGCAGAAGAAGCCATCTGATTGGCTAAAGATAACTCCTGTTAAATGTAACAACATCCAAATATGTTTTTGATGCAAATACTTCAAAATACATGTATTTGTGGATTTATACTAAATTTATTTAAAACTAGAGATATTTGTTTGTGCATCAAATTTATTTGTAAACCACGTATTCTTCATATGTGGATTTCTTTAACGTTTATGTACAAGAATAATTATTTTTGTTTGTGCAGAGAGAGTAATTTATATGTAAATCCTAAAATACATTTGTGAATCCTTCTGTGTGCGTTCATTAATACTGAGAAAGACAGACAAAACGAACAAAATTATAAAATATAAAAGTACACAGAGCTTTGATAAATGTCAATAACAAACCTTGTGTTCTTTTCAGTGCCTGTGACAAAAGAAAAAAATAAAAATACCAAAATTGCAAAGGGGACTCCTATGATTTGCTACGATGATTGGTCAAATTTTCTCGCAACTTGCAATGATTGCTGACTGGACAAAATTACAAGGTCATGTAGAATTCACCAGGATATGGATTATTTAATCCAATTTATAAAAAACTAAGTTTGTCTTGGACAAATATGCATATTTCCCATAATGTCAAACTATTCCTTTAAACTACACAATGGACTGTGTTTAGGGTTACATTCTATTTCTTTTCTCTTAATTATTAAACCCTGTGAAATGCAGATATGCAACAGTGAAAATGTTCACACCATCGTTGCTGGACTAGCTTTCATACCCTGACTAATGAGGAAGTAAATAAGAAATATGAAATCTAAGTAGACAGTTGCAGTTACTACTTTCAGACTACTGCGATTAAAGAACATCAGCGACAGTACGAAATAAAATCAAAGGCTTGAGGATCTGTGAGGCCAGAAAAAGAAAGACAAAAGTCACACTAAAACGTTTGATGTTCAGTAGTATTAGTAGTAGTAGTAAGAGTTCAAAGAGTTTCGTACCACATCACTAGCAACAAACAGTCTACCATCAGGCAACATTCCCTCCCACTGATAAAAGCAATTCATGGCTTCAACTTGAAATCAAAAGTCCTCCAGCTGCACTCACGACTGACCACACTTAGACACACTCTCTCTCTCTCTGTGCAGCTGAAATACAGCCAGATGATTGTCAAGTTCAGCCGATGAATTGTTTTCGCAGTGTTTTCAGAGAGCAAAAGGACCACCAAATGATATCTACAAACCAGGCAAGCAGACCAAAACAAACACAAGGTCATAACTCCCCAAATAACCTCTGACATCTAAGTCTTGGCCATGTCGAGTGGAAGTGAGTGGTGTGGTGTCATGTGGTAGTGAAGTGCAAGGCTAACTTAACCTGTAGTGTGAAATGAAAGTGGTAGAGTGTGTGTGACAGCCTGTAGGACCCCACAGTAATAAAAAAGGAATGCATACTCACTCTTAACTTAGCCCCTCAAGTGTGTTTACTTGCAAACCGACTGACAACTAACAAAACTAGCTTGAAACCTTGTATATGGCTGGACCGTGCATGGGCAGTGTGCTAAATTGTGGCCAAATTGTTGCACCAGTCAGTGGTAGGGTCTATAATGTGAATTATCATTATCATGTCACTATTATGAGTCATGACAAACCAGATTTCTTTGGTTTGGTCTACTGATTCTACTGATTCATTTGTTTATTAGCAGATCTTGACCTCGTAGAAGATGCGTAGAAAGCAACATACACACCAGTTGCTTGGTCTCTTTTGTGTTGCGGGGGAATCAAAACCCCCAAATATTCACCTCAAAGAAGAAAAAAAAGTCCATTTCCGCACACACACATCACTGCAATGATTTATTAAAAAGACATAATGTCTTGTGGAAGGTCTGTATGACCAAACGTTGGTACTTCAATCAATGCAGAGGTGATGCATGTGTGCAGGAACTGACTTTTTTTTTTCTTTGAAGTGGATCTTGACTAACCTGACACGCCAGATGGTTTGTTACACAGAACCATCCGAGAAGTCGTCCTTAGAAGCTATTTGGAAAAGGATGAGCACTTTCAAAAAACACTTGACATCTATCTCCTCTAACACGCGTTCACCTATCAGATCAAATTCTTGCTGAAGCCGATCAAGAGAAGAGCGAAAACATCTTTTCCATCAATAAAAGCCTTCAGTGTCTTTCTTTGCTCTTCTTTCAGTGAAGAAATACTCTCCAGTTCTGATAAAACTGATGCTATCATATAACTTATAACTTATAATATTCTGTGCATCTGAAGTCTGTCCCCACTTATCTATGGGTCAAGCTACTAAGTAATAGCCTAGAAGACAATTTACACTTTCTTTTTATAACTTTGCTTGGCTTCTACTGGCAGTTTTATCTACTGTGGTCCAGCCAAAATGTGTTTGCTGACACTGAAGTTGTAGTTCCTGTACCTATCTTTTCTGTGCAGCAAAGACCTTACCATAAAATCTAAATCTCTCACTAATGATGAGGTCATAAATCCACTGTCATAGCACATTTACAGACACCCCTTTCCCTAACAGATTTTTAACAACAAACAGCTTGGCATTGGACTTGCTTGATCCAGGGATAAATTTTGAGTATTGTGAGTCTGTCATCGACTCTCTATGTCTTAGATTTACCTCTTTGTCTAAATCAGACAGCACAGGACACAGATAACAAGAATGACAGGAAGAAGAAGAAGAGGAAGAAGAAGTGACAGCTACACTTACAACGTCACATCACAAAAGGCACCCACAACAGCTACATGCATCTCATAAAGAAAGATAAAGTATAACAAGTGTTTAGAAAGAGTTTACAAACTAGTCTCGTTCTCCGTGACAGGAGCCGCGATTGGTTGATCAACCTGACTCCCTTCCTCCTTCTCCTTCTGCTTTTGCTCCTTCCCTCCATGTGTCCGCCTACTCTTCCTCCTGCTCCTCCTCATCCTCTCACTGCTGGCCTGCTCAACCTCAGCTCTCACATCTCTAGCAGATGGTGTTGATGTGGTGGTGCTGGTGGAGGTGGAGGTAGAGGTGCGTGAAGGGCAGGAACTTCTAGATGCTCTAGATGGTTCTGACAGGGAAGTGTTCCTGGCAGTGCTGTGGCTGCAGCTCTCTTCGTCCTCAGTGGGCAATGTTTTCCCCTCTAACTTTGTTTCAGCCTCTTTGGGAATGGTTTGGTCCAAAAGATTGGCTGCCTGGCTAGTGACTGACCTCGTTTTAAAGGTTATTGAGACACTGGTTCTTCTTCCTGTCTCATTTGTGCTACCTCTACCTGGGGTTTTCACTAGACTGTATCTCTGTTCATTACTGGATCTGCCTTTAGTTGGTTGTTTAGTACCCCTGGCAGTTTTAATGCTTTTATCACTAACCGCAGATTTGGATCTAACCTGCTTCTGATCCCTGGAACAAGAGGAGTCTTTCATGGCTTTAATTACTGGGATTCTAGATTTAGGAAATAAATTCCCAAAAGGGTCTAATCTTTCCCTGATATTATGTTTCCTGACAGTTTCTTGTGCCTTGTCTTTCACTCTTGGTTGACTCTGACTGCATAGTTTGCGGTTGGGCACCCTCACCGGTAACCTGGACTTGCATATCTTGCCTTTGGCTCCTGCATTTGTTATTGCTACATTAGTAAAAGTCCCACCTTCCCTGCTGTTCTCCTCTAGCTGGCTGAAGGACGCTTCTATCCTGCTAACCTCCTTCGGAGCCGGTCCCGAAGAGGACAATAAGTTGGACGCAACATTGTCAGCCTGAATGACATCTGAGCAGACACAATAGGAGTCAGGAATATTGCTACTGGTATTGCTACTCTGTTTTTGGGGATTGATAATCTGTTGTGAAGGTATGGAAGAAGAATCTGTGCTTTGGTAAGAAGTGCTCTGATTTTCTGAGGTCCCGTCCAAATGGTCCCTCTGCTTGGATGTACCTGAAGTAAAATAACCTGCGATGCCTGATGGTCTATCACTCAAATAGTATTCCGTCATGCCTGATGTATTAAAATGAGAATAATCTGTATAGTTTGAGGTCACAGAATAAGAACTATCTACACTTGTTCCTGAGGTTATGTCATTAGAACCATCAAAGATAGATCCATTGGAGGTTTTATCAGATGACAACTTGAATCCTGTTCTAAAAGTGGAGAATTTAGGCTCAGTGTTGGAAGTTGAGTCTCTGCATGTGGTGTAACTGCCACTTGCATTTGATATTTCTAACTGGACAGTGGTAGTCTGAATGGGGACTTGAGGAACTGTTAAAGTACCCGTGGGATCTTGAATATCAAACTGATCCCTGTGTTGTGAGGAAGCATCTACCTCCAGGTCCCTGACCCTGTACCTGCCCGCTGAGTAGTAATGCTCACCAATCTGAAAAAACTGGAGTCTCTCCTCCACCATGTCCCTCTTGCTCATGTCAATCGCACCACTGCGTGTCATCTCAAACATCTTCCCTTCATGGAAGGGGAATGGGTTTGGCTCGCTCGTTGGCGTGCTATCATCCGTTGGCGTTCGGGCCGGGGTAGTGTCTGGTGTTGTGGCCTGAGACTGGTCGTCCACTGCCAGTCCGAAAGGTTTAGGCTCACCATTGCTTCCCCGTGTCCCTCCCATGTCAACGACTTCTTCTTCTCCACCTTTACTGGGCCAGGGGTCAAAGTCCAGCCCTTTAGTGGCAACAGTCTTAAAAGGAGAGTTAAACTCCTCTTCTAACTTATAACTAAAGTAAGTGTCTGAAAATCCCTCTTTGTCTGAGTGTTTTTGTTCCTGACTTTTAGCCGCATCCTTGCTAACACCATCAGGTTTTTCACCGTTTGAGAGGGTGTCTTTTTTCAAAGTGTCCTTTTGACATTCCTCTGGGGTTTTCTCCTCTTCAATAACTTCCAGTTTAGTTGGGGGAAAAGAGCGGTCAGTGGACCTAAATGTGTCTGTCGCCCACACGTCTCTCCGACTGTCTGGAAGACCAAACAGCCTTAAATCTGCCTGCTCACACAGGCCGTCGTCCTCATCCTGAAGTTCATATCCATCTAGTGAGTCTATCTCTGTCGCATCTGTATCATGAGAAAATTCAGCCGTTGTGGCTATTGAACAGTCCGTTATTGACTGGTCATTTCCATTTTGCTCATAATCATAGTCCTCTCCTTTGCCATTAGAACCTTTAGAACCATTAGAACCATTGGAGCCATTTGTCCCAACAGGTTCTTTGTTGTTTCCATTTTTGTCATGTTTTTTGGCTTTAGATACTTTTTCCTTCTCCTTCTTTTTCTCCTCCTCCTCCGGAACTTTGACAGTGAATTTCTTACAGGGAATTGGTTGGAAGATTGACTCATCGTCGTCGTCCTCATCATTTGATTGGCTGTCATCTGCCCCGGGGAGCACCGGGGTAGGAGGTTGGATACGTATAATTGGCTCGGTCAGCAGATGCTTGTCGTGTTCCTCCTGTAAGTTCACCTCCATCATTTCTGTCTCAGTCTCTGAAGAGGCACAGGAACCTTTCCTTTCTGGGTCTGAAGTTTCTGAAGAGTCTAGAGGAGGAGGTGGAGGGAACTCAATATACGCGATACCTTTGTCTTTTGAGACTTCTTGCTGCTCCTGCCCTGTCATTTCACCATACTCGCCATTGGTTGTTGTTTCTTGCAGGTTCACAAGATTACTTAATTCCTGCTGGTTATCATTCACTTTTGTTTCTTCCTTATTAGCATTAGCAAAGTCTGCTTCGGTGGCATCAACACTAGTTTTGCTTTTAGGTAGGGCCTCTATAAAAGAGAAAACAACTTTGTCGTCTTCCTCTGACTCCTCAGATACCTCCATGATGGGGCTGGGTTTCCCTGGCATGAATCCCATGAAGCACTCAGGAGTCTTGGACGTAAGGTCATAGCTGACCTCCTCGGAGCTGGGGGTCTCCGGTGTTATGGGGCTTTTCCCTGAGCTATCTATGAAAGAAACCTGTTCTAGTGTGTCATCATCTGGACTTATGGGGCTGAGCGCTGAGTTTGATTTCTGTTTTACCGTGTACAGTGTCCCTTTGGCCTCTCTCTCTGCCTGCCTTCCCACCTGGACACTGACATAAACAGGTAACGTTTTGATGCCCTTGAAATTCTCTTTGGTTGTTGCCGCAGCTTGAGGGGTTATGACTTTTTCCAGCGTTTCTCCAGGGCTGGGAAGGTTATTGGAGTTGGAATCTTTAGGTGCATTATCTAGAATTTCAAATGTCAGATCTGTTTTCGGTGGCGTTGTCTCTAGAGTCGCCTGTATTTTGCTCTTAGATAACGTAGGTATCTGTGAGGGTTTGGTTATCGTCTGCTTCTTTGTGAGGTCGTTATCCAAAGTAGAAGACAACCTTAGAGGAATTTGGGATTCTGTCTTTTTTCTAAGGTTTTTGTTTAGTGGTTCTTCTGCGTCTTTTCTTGGCACCTCAGCTATTACTTCTTTGGAAGCAGACTCAGTTTTTGTGACTTGTTGGGACTTTTTAGCGTCACTATCTTTCTCTAGTAGTCTAATAGCGTCATGAACAACAGATGTCTGAACTTTCTGACCTTTGTTGCTTTCTTTAATTTCCTGAGTAGCACTGGAATGGATATCTTTCCCTTTAATAGTTGCTTTATGAGTCTCAGTTTCACTAATTTTTTGTTTTTGCACTGAGGTCTCTGGGATGTTTTTATTTGACAACTTTTCTCCTGTCTGTTTTGGGGCTTTAGATGTTGGCGATGTTAAAGTCAGTCTACTGCTATCTGTTGCAGCACTTTTATCTTTCTCAACATCTTTTTTCGGGCTTCCTTCCTCTGATGTTTCAGATACTTTTGATGCTTTTCCTCCTGCATAAAACTGATAAACAGGAAGCTTGCTCTCCTGTAATTTCTTTACTGATGGTTTTGGCTGCACTGGAGGAGGAATTTTTGTTGGACTAGACTGACTTTGCTTCTGAGCCTCAGATTCAAACTTCATCCTCACAGCACTGACTTTGGATGTTGATTTTACATGAGCGGGAGTAGAGGGTTCAGACTCACTGGTTTTAGTTTGTAGTTTAATTTTCTCCTCACTGACATGAGAGGGCGTGATTTTCTGGGGACTGCTTGGTAGGCTAGAGCTTTTCTTTTCAACTGTAGTAGGGCTGCCAAACATTTTACTAACAGTTGGCTCCCTGAGTTTGCTTTTACTGAAACTCTCTTCTGCTGTTTTAGGTTTCTGCTGTGTTTTCTCAGGGCTACTGCAGGCCGAGCTAGGCCAGGACCTGGGTTCCCTTAACTCTCGTCTTACAGGCTTTTTCTCAGGGGACTGCAGCTCATCATTGAGCTTCTCCGTTTTGTCACGGAAGAACTGTGACACCTCACTGAGTTTTTCTTCAGCTTCTTTTACAGTTTGGTCTACCCTGTCCTCATAAAGGAGCTTATCCCTGCTCCTGTCATGTTTATCCTCTGTAAATCGCATCCAAACTGCATGTTTGGGGCTGCCCTGATCTGTGGAGTAATGAAGCACTGTCACTTTATCAAACTGAGACGGGTCATCCCTGTGCAAGAATTTACCAGATTTCGGGGATCCATCTTTTGATGACTTAGAGACAAACTCTCTTTTTGGGCTTCCATGCTGCTGACTCATGCTCTCAGTGCCACGACTACTGCTCTCTTCAGAAACCAGGTGGCGGGCTTTGTCACTCGCCACCGCTGAATCCTCTGTATCAGAGTGAGATGATGATACGTCAAGTTTCTCTGAGAGGAGCATTTTCTCAGCAAATCTATACGACTCGCCTCTGATTTCTGATAGCTCATCATCACAGTATTCTATGGAGTGCTGGCTCAATAGTCTCAGGGCCTTATATGAATCATCTGCCATTAGCTGGGCAGAACTTGGGCGACTGTCCTCCTCCTGCGACACTGGGGTGTTAACGCGAGATGTTTCCAGGAAGGAGGGCAGGGATTCTTCGGCAGTGAGCTCCTCTTCTTCCTGTTGGGCCTCATCGTAATCGGTAAGTTCCTTAATTCCATGGTCTCCCTTGTAGACATAAAGCTCAGGGTGTTTTTTGGTTTCCCTGATAATAACCTCGGTCGGCTCTGCCGTGCTATGGCCCTTCTCAATATGAACTTCTATTATCCGTTCGACTTTGGGTTTGGATTTAATATCTCTGTCGAGAAATCTAGGGGTCAACTCATCGCCTTTGACAGAGTCCTGGCTAGCTTTGTGTTCAAAAAGGCCTGCCAGTTCTTTAGATGGGTCCCTACCTGACTGGAAGGCTTTCATGATATCTCTAACTGACATACCTTCCTCTAGCATCTCAGTGCCATCAGTCAGTTGGGGCTTGTGATAGACCATTCTAGTAGTGGTAGTAATATGAGTTTCCTCTTTAAGACACACACTTTTATTCATCATTGAGTCCTCTTCTGGCATTTTCATCTGTAATGCTTTCATGGAGCTCGCTGAGGCTGCATCCGGCTCTATAGGAGGAGCTGCAGATGCAGCCTCCTCCATGAGTGCGGGCTCGCAAAGATCATCCGGCTGCTCGTAGCTCCTAATGTGGACCACTTCGGTCCTGGTCTCAGTTACGCAGGGTGGGATGGGTGAATCTGTGAATAAAGGCTTTGGTCCTGTACTCTCTGCGCTCTGAGGAGCAGAGGGCGTCTTTTCACTCCTGGTCTCAAACCCACTGTCCGACAGGGGACTCTTATCCTGCTCGTGAGACAGGTCCTCGGGCGATTCCAAAATAGTGTCGGTCCCCTGATACGACTCAGCAAGTTTGCTTAGGTCCTTCTCCGAGGGAGACCTGAGCATGCCTGAGACGGGAGGAGGCATTTTGAGTTTGTGCTCTTGTATTGACATGGACGGTTTGAGAACACGTTTCTGTTTCTCCTCCCCTTCTCTTTTCGTCTCTTCCTCGTACCTAGATTTTAACTCTGCCATTTTGGAGAGAGAGCTAGCACCAATGTCATTTGTTAAGAAATCTACTACTTTAGCCAACTCTAAGTCTTTGCTTGTCATGGACTGGTGCTTGAGCAGGAGTGTGTTTTCATCAAAAGGAGGGTAATAGTCTGAGAGGGCACTTCTCTGTGCCTCCTCAATCTCATCTTTAGAAAACTCCTCCCATTCATCCTCTGATGCTCTCTCTTTACCTGCCTTACCTTCACTACTCATGATATCTTTCTGTAAAATCTCGCTGACTTTCACTAGATCTTCTTTCACCTTCTCCACTAGAGTAAATGGCTCCTCCTCCTCTAACTTGGCCTCTTTAGGAGTGCCAGTATGTGACGTTTGGACAGTTTTAGCTGCCGTCTGCGTGTCTGTCTGAAGGATAGCTGACATTCTGATCAGGTCCTCTTTCATGTCTGCTACATCTTTTAGTATCTCCTGGTTGGAGGTCGCAGTTGGGTGGATGATGGGCGGCGTGATAAATGGAGGTGATTTCAGTTGGGACTTTAATTTTGTTGCCGTAACACAGGAAGACAATGAGGACGAAGACGAGGTTGAGGCACGAGGAGAATCGGGCAGTGCCATTTTGAGAGACCCCGGCCCCGGTTTGACAGGAGTCTCTGGAATGACGTTGACTAAGGAATACACAGGCACAGTCACTGTATTAGATGGAACTGCCGGGGTGGAGGAGGCAGCTCCGGATCTTAGAGAACCGTACGCAGAGCTTGCTGTCGCAGTCCTACGTGAGGAGGACAGTGATCTTAGCGTGCCATAGCCTGACACAGAGTGAGAGTCTATGGCTTCATTTATGGCTGCGCTGACTCCAGACGTTGCTGCCTGTGTGGTGGCCTGGATCCTCTCCTGAAGGCTGCTACTTCTCTCTGAGAGATGGCGAGAAGAAGGGGAGGATGACGTGGAGGAGGAGTATTTAACAGGCGAGACCGATCCGTTCATCATCGTCAACTCTGAGGAAGGAATGGTCGTCTGTCCAGTTGAGGAAAGGGACGAGAGGGATGTCCTCCCGCCTCTGGATGAGAGGGTTGAGTCTACAGAGGTTTTCAAAGAGGACAGGCTGGAAATGCTTTTAACAGGAGAGAGGATAGGTGCCCCTGCATCTGTTGCAAGGGTAGTTTTAAAAGGCAGGTTAGAGTTGTACATGTTGTAATGTGTCTTTGGCGATGCTGGAGTGGTGGTATGAACTGGTGACCTCTCTGGTACACCATTAGGTATTGAGTGAAGTGGGGAAGTCCTTGATGTGTACACTGAAGCAAGACTTTTGATAGATGCTGGATCTGTGGCATGTTTACTTGGGCTTCCGGAGGACACAAGGCTGGCAGACCCCTGGACAGGGTACTGACCCAGCTGGACAACGGTTTTGATGGGTGAAGGCATAGTCCTGTAAGACCTGATGGGGGATGAGGATGCTACGTCGCTAACTGATTTAACTGGGGATGATGGGGTAGGTGCTGGTGGTGGAGCTCCCAGGGTGATAGTGACATGGGATGCAGGTGATGGGGAGGAGAGGGGCCAGGTAGTTTTCAGTGGAGAAGCAGCTGGTGAGCCTGCCGGTGAATCGGTAGAGATGAGGGAACCCCCCACTCCGACGGGCCTTGTTTGGCCAGGGACGGTAATAGGAGCAGTCGACCATGGTGGGTAAGGTCTGGTTGGAAAGACAGGTTTGTGAGGGTAACCAGTAGGCAGTGTTCTTGCTGTTGTGCTTCGCTCAACTGCTGTTTCTTCAGAAGAATTTGCAGAAATAATGATAAAGAAAGAATGGAAAAAATAACCAAAAGAATGTGGAATAGTAAAGGTAAAAGAAAAGTATGTTGGGGGAGGAAAAGGAGGAAAAAATATGAAAGAAGAAGAGATCAGAGGAGGAAGAGTTGGTCAGTGACGCAGTCCTGGTATCAAGGAGGGAAAAACAGCAGTTTTATGAAGTGCCGAGATAACAAAACTTGAGTACTGATTGAAGATGGAGTTATGAAAAGAAACGGTTGTGATCCTGTGTGATTCAGGATTGGGAGATGACTCAAACAACACCAACGGCAACAACAACAACGTAATGAATAAACTGAACAAAGCACATACAGCAGCAAAGTAAAATTCCAAAGACGATGGCGTAGACTAACAACTGACAACAGAAAAATGGCAAGACAAATGCACCAGGATTAACACAAAAACAACTTCTCTCTTTGGACTTCAGATGTTCTAAAATCACATATGGATTCTGGTTCTAATTTCAATCCGCTTTTTGAAGTGCCTTTTATCTGTTTGGTCCAGAAATTATGTAATGACAGATTCCCCAAAGACAATTTAGACGCTATGATACAATAGAGCCAAGGGCTGCAGAAGTTTCCATTTTCCTTTTACTGTATAACAAACAAAATATGACAAAATGTATTTTCCAAGACTTAAAGTTTGGCCCATTTTGTCATGCAAGATCGATACGAATTGGTAACAAGCAAAGAGTGTGAAAAACTGAAAAGAAAGACCTGAAAGAAAGCCAAACTCAAGACCTCCTAACATGCATTTTTGTCCCGCAAAAAGCTGCTACACCATCACAAAGCCAAAAAGAGCTCTAAACTTAGAGGGGACAAATGAAAAATAAATAAAATTTTACTTTGACCTTCCCAAAAAATGCCCGTAACATTGTGTTGGTGAGCCAAAGCAAAATTTTGATGCATTTGGACTTCTTGAACTCAGCAGTGGAGATCAACCAAACAAACCCAGAGAAAGTACAACTCACAACGTGGGCAAGCACAGCACAAAAACTTAAAAAACCACTCACTGACCCATGCAAAAATATGTACCATGTTGTAAACAAGCATGTGAACAGTGCATGTTATGTAGGATGAGAAATATGCATTTATTACATTAATAAGTAAGTCACATCTATCTACATATTGATCACGCATTTTACAGGTCAATTAAAATTGTTAATACACTAACTTATCCACGAAAACTGGCATTATTATATTCATCAAAGGGTTTGTTAGTGAAAATGTCAAACTCACTCAGTGCAGGCTCGGCCAGATAGCTGTAGCGCTTACGTAAGGCTAGGGATGCAAAGGTATGACGTCGCTCTGGCTTTTCAGTCTGCAACAATAGCAAACAACACATCAGTTCTAGGTCACCCTACATTGTATATAGTGCTGCCAAATGAGCAACATTTGGACCTCATCACGTCAAATTAAAGCAAACCAAATAGTCTGCATTAGTTGGTTTTAACATAAAAACAAAGCCCATATTTGACAGTTGCACAATACAGCAGCAAATTCTCCTTTAAGAGTATTCACTGCACTTCAATCTTCTATTTTTCTAAGTATTGATAGCACTACTTACTTACAAGGAGTGTTACCATGCCAAACTAGTCAAATTAGCTTAAGTTAGTCATGATAAGGCTACCAACTCTACATTATAAGTACAAATAATCAATTTTAAGGTTAAATCTTAACCTAAGGACAATGTTAGTACATCTAAACTCCAGAGTATCACATACTGTAGAGCGGAAAGGATAAAGATTGGACATAAGACAAATAGATTTTCATATCTACAATATACTGTATCATGCAAAATTGAGCAGCTAAAGGTTGCTTTGAACAAGGAAAGCTCGTATTGCCCTTGTAGCAGCGGAAAGAATAAAGCTATGATGAAGAGAGCAGGGCCGCTTAAGATCTAGCGCAGAGGACAGCACATGGTGGGGAGGGTGTGGTTGGGTTTACCTCATCCTCGGCATCTGACTCCATTTCCTGGTTCCCAAGATGCATTGCAGAAACAGGGGGAGTAACATAATGGAAAGCAGGGGGGAAAAGAAACATCAGGGTGTGAAAAAGGAGTGATTGACAGAAGCTCAAACTCAGAAGAGAAGCCACTTAAGCAAATGAAAACGAGACGAACACAAACACAAATAAAAAAGCGCCAACACTCAGAAGCAAAAACAGCAAATGAACTCAAGCCACAAAAAAAGCCAGCCTGATAATCAAAAAAAGCCTTTATGCACAAAAGCCCTCAGCCAAAAGCATGTCATCCAAATCAAAAGGTAGGTAGGAACGAAATGAAACAGCCAATGGCGAGAATCCACTGCAAAGATAACCGATATATATGTAAAACAGAAGCTTTAAACAGATAAAAGACACAGTGGCGGCAGTTTGGCCAAAGTCTTTCTCTGTCTTTCATCTATCAGTGTTATTGGGGCCGAAACTACCCTGACCATGATAATGGTTATGGAGGTGACAACAGAGAATGGAGAGTTTACGCCACCTTACCTTTTTCACTGCGGGAAGGGTGATGTTCAGGTTGCAGACGGCGGTTTGCGGGAGGCCTTTCGCGGTCTTACACTCTTTCAGGAACGTAAGACGACCGCATGGCTCCTGGCTGGGATCTCTCACCTAGGGAGAGAACATTGCTTCTTTATGTACCTTGTTAATTTATAAGCTGTTAGTCACTGGTAGGGGTGGGCAAGAGTCGTTTTTCACTCTCACAAAAAAAAAAAACGCTCTAATTTTTATCAGTGCAGCTGTCTGCACCAGCTGCATCTGATGGGTGAAAATGGGAGTTGAAGCGTTTATTTAAGCTTCAGGTCTATCTTTTTTAACAATGCATGCTAAACTCTCGGCTCACTATTCTTTTTTTTAATTCGCACAGACTCTCCCTTCAAATTATCCAGCAGCTGGAAGCACGACACAGGAACTTCTTGAACTTGTTCTGCAGTGCTTTTGTGGGCAAACTGTACATTTACTGCCACCAGACAACTTTGCTGTTTAACTTTTTTTCCCTTTTCTGTTTTGCTCATCTACACCTACTGCATGCACACATACATGCAAGTAATTATGCCATAATCATATGCATCGTGTTGATGGAGAATAGATAAACAATATTCACACGTATCGAAGGAAAACTGTATTTTGCACAAAAAGTTTGGCTGCTCATTTGCTGTGGGACGTTTTGAAATGTGTGGAAAATTCAGATCTTGTATAGACAGACTCTTTAGTGTGGCATGAATGCTGTCTTCACAAGAGCGCGAGTGCCTTGCTAATACGTACAAATTGGTCCAGCAGATCACTTCAGCCTTGGGGGCAAGTGCGTCCCCTAAAAGTGTTTGTTTTTGCCACGGAGGGGCTCAACATCATGGAAAGGATCCCTAACAAGAGAGACCTTTTTGTTAAGTTAGGATCCTTTTTGTTTAACCAGAAAGAGACATTTTATTATTCTGTTCAAAGCCGCCACACTACACTGACAAAACCAGCAATAATACCTCACAGAATATGGGAGCTGCTGTCTACCAGTGGCTCAAATGGTTAGCGTGTTTGTGTTATTGAATAGCTTAGGTACTTTAAAACGTTAGTTTTGACCCGAGCCTAGGAACATGTTAAAAAATACTGGAATTACCCTTTAATACAGTGCTTAGAAAATTGCTGGCTCTGTGATCATAGCATGAGCTCCTGGAAGATTAAACTTTTATATATCAAGATTCCTCCATGAAGCATATGAGACCTTACCCTTAATTCAATGCAAAATTTTCCCTTAAGACAACATTTTTTTGGGATTTTGTTTTTGCATTATCTACAGAAGTTTTTTTTTGCAAATTTTGCATTTGTTGAATAATTACTAATGGAACAACCAGATCTATTAGTACAAACTGCTAGACACAAGTTGTCCTGCTGCTGTTGTTCTAATTAGCCGTGTTCAGATTAAGTGGTGTCGGATCGAGTTCACATGCAGCAAGGATAGTTTTCATGCTAACAGAGCACCAAATGATGCAAGAGGATTGATTATAGAGAACGTGACGTTAATAGGTCGATCAATGACATGAGGTTATTTAGCAGTGGCAAAGGGAACTGGGTTATCCCCTGTGGACTGGGTGGGAAGTAGAGCAGCAAAGGGGAATAGAGCTAAAACAATCATGACTTAGGACAGTAATTTAACAGCGATAAAATTGTACCGACTGCTGCTTTTCTGCAGCATTGTGTCTTTTTATTTTTGCCACGTCAGAGATCTTTTAACTCCACATTCCGGCCTGAGAAGGCGGTGTTGTAATGTTGACGACAGAGCGTGTGCTGTACCTTGACACAGAAGGGCAAACGGTTCTCCTTGAAGGCGTAGAAGTTAAGAACTAACTGCTGACCAGCTTTAGTCAGAGGAGCCAAGTTTCCATAGCAGTCCACATAGATGGGCCTGCCCTCCAGAACCTGCAAGAGAACATCACAGTGGTGAGAACAACGGCCACACGCAACAACAAAATGCATCCCTCACTGGACCTCATGCATGAACTGTTCGTATGCACGGATTTGGTCTTAAATCGTTTACGCAAACAATTGTTATGCAAACAATTGTTATGCAAACAATTGTTATGCAAACAATTTCAGAACAACAATTTCAATTTTCCTTTCTTTTCTTCTTTTTTCCGAGTTTAACATCAACTGTCAAAAATCAGTGGCTTGTTGCTTTGTGGTTTGCACATGGCACTTAACTCTGCTGCCCCTCATATGGATTTATTGAGGTGTTTCTACATTCTGATTGCAAACTTCCTGGCAGGTGCGTCAAATTTAAAATCAAACACAATTCATCAACATACTCGGGTGCGTAAGAACTGATTGGGCTGTCAGCACACTTTCATGAATCCCACGTAAGATTTTCCTATTTTCCACCAAGTACTTTGTTCAAGAACACATATAAGATAAAAGTAAGAAAGCATTTCAAGAAAGCAGCATTTCTTTTCTCAGCAGTTTTCCTTATATGGTCGTTCCAGAGCTGCAGTCAGACTTCACTCGGGTCACTGCAGCTCTGACCTTTGACCCACTGCCTTTATAGTGATTGTTTCTGATTTATGATCTAAGCTTAATGTACCGCTGCAGTCACGTTAAGGCACTTGAATAACTTAAAACACTTTGAAACACATGTTTTAAACATATTCACAAGTGACACCTTTGCCACACTAACAAACTGATCTGAATAAATTAAGCAACGTACCACAAAGACATTTGACTGTTTAAGACTGCTTAACATCGAGTGTTCAATCAGACAGTTAAATTAAAACCAACCTCAACTGCTTCTACTACTACTACTAATAAACTTTATTTATATAGCACCTTTCACAACATAGAATGCACAAGGGAACCAAATCAATAATGCATGTCTTAAAAACAGAAGACACAAGGAATTAAAACTAAATAAATGAAAATGAGGATGATAGGAGTAATAAAACAAGTTGCTAAAACAATTTCAAGCTATAAAAAAACCACCAAAACACCAACCAACATTTTTTTTTTACTTCAGGCTTATTCTGAAGAGCCAAACTTCCAAGTTTGCTTGATAACTCTTCTCTCTTTTATAACATTTTGACTTTCACACAGAGGATGGAAAGCATTTGGCCAATATTGCATGCACACAATAATAAAAATAGGTTGGGTATAATTTAAAACATTCAATGTATAAAAAATAGGAACTGCTGTAATGATATATGCTAAGATGGGGCTCAATTATGCAAATTTATTTTAGATAATAAAATCCCTGAAGCTCTCCTTTTGACAGGATTAGAATAGCCAGTAACCAATCAATAATTATCTACCTCGATGTCTTTGCTCCTGGCCACCTCCTCAAAGTTCTCCTGCTGCTCCAGGGTCTTATCCACCTTGTCGTCCGTCATACAGAAGCACCTCAGCCTGGACTCCACGGGGTCGTTCATCTTGGCGAACACCACAAACTTGGCCATGTAGGGGACGCAGATCAGCTCCCTGTACAGCTGCGTGGCCAAACCCACCGTCTCCGGGATCTGATGGCAGTCTGCTAACCAGAACCTGCACGGGTGACACGTAAAAGTGATGAAGATTACGGACGCGGAGAGAAACACGACAGACTGAGTCGCAGACAGGTGGTGGTGTGAGTCGTGTGTCTCACCTGGCAGAGACGTTGGTGGTGAAGGAGACGCAGTCGTTGACGAAGGTGAGGGGAGTTGTGCCGGTGATGTCTTCCCACTGTGCCGGGGACGTACCGCCTGGAGGACAGTCAGACAGGAAACGATGATCTTTAATGTGATTTATTTTCATTTATCTAATGCTTGATGTTATTATTTTTTTAAATTAAAGGTCCCCTCTTACTGTGTATTCAAGAATATTATGATTTAAATGAGAATTTGTGTCAGATATTAAATGGAATACAGTTACTTTTTGTGTATCCAGATTACATAATCCTGTTACATGTAATCTATTATTCCTCAAACCTGGTCTTCACAAAGACAGACATATAAACGTACTAGGACACACACACACACCTGTAATGCTACAGAGAAGGCGGAGACATGGCGTGCAGTCTCCTTTGTAGCCGTTGCTAAGCCCCTCCCCTGAGAGGGGCGGGACCGGGATTGTCATGGTGATTGGCTTGTGGAACTTCCTTCTTCTGGGCTCCACGGTAACGATGGGGCTGAAGGTTGCTCGGTTACCGAGGATCTTCTTCACAGTCTCGTCAGGCACCGGCTGGGCCTGCGAGAGGAGAGACGGTGATGACTCAGTGATGTGATGCGTGTTTCAGAGCATCCCGAGAGTGAGACAGATCGATAAAAGCAGACATCTCACCTGCAGCCCGACTTTGATCTTCTTGGTTAGCGCCCCCTCGGGGAAGGAAGCTTGAACCAATGGGACGCTCCGGCTGCACAGAGTCCCGCCCTCTGGTCCCATCTGATTGGTCTCCTGCCTGATGCGAGACACTACAGCAAAGTACTGTGGGAAATCCTTGGTGATGATGCGGCAGATTCTCTTCCTCTCCAGTTCCTCAGGACTGTCCAGTTCTACAGAGAAGGAAAAATACATACATGACATTAATCACATGTGAATTATATATCTATACATTTATTTAGCAAACCTACAGAAACAGCTAAGAATCTAGCATGACACTGCTGCAGGTATCTTAAAGGTAGAAGCAGGAGGATTTGTCCGAGCTGTTCATAAACGCATCATAAAGATAGCTGACTGTTGAGTCTTAGTCGCAGGATGCCAAATACTGACACTGGCAAAATAATGAGGTAGAGAGTAGAGTTTCTGCAGAAACAGCCACCGCCACACACTTCTATTGGGTCAGAAATGATGACTGAAAAGGATTATGTTTATATGAGTCTGTACATATTTTTTATTTTAGGAAAAGGTTGTATATTATGCCTTTAAAGCTACCACAACAAACTTTCATATTGTGGTTATTTTGGAGATCAAAATCAGTAGCGTTTCCACCACCATAACCACAAAATATAACGTCAGAAATAAAATTATCTAAAGAAAAATCTCCTCCTGCTTCTTTTTAACAGGCTAACGTAACATAATGTAAAAATAGGCTCTTCTGGTCTGCATGCTGTAAATATTTCAAGGAGAATCCACTCAGTGGCAGGCATCAAGAAATGGACGATACTTCTCACTGATGCTCGTTTGCTTATGTAGGTCACATAGAGGCATCACTATTCAGTTGAGACTGTTTCATAACCAGTTAAAAACTCATTTAATTATCTTTATTTTACTTGCTTTAACATCATCTGGTCATTTGCTTACATTAATGCATCTAAACACTGATGCATCAGTCAGGACTACAGGTGTAATAATTCACTCATGCATGCAATACATCAGGCTTTAATGTGTAAGATGCAAGATAGCCTGTATTGGTAACAAGTGTATTGATACATCTCATTAGGACACACGTATGCTCTAACTTTTGTCCGTTTTCTCTCTGCCTCTGCCTGCACTGGTCTTGCTGGACACCTGCTTCATTTCCTCAAAACAGACAGCGAAAGAACTGACGTTGCACCACCAAACTTTCTTAAGGCGTGAGTGTGGAATAAGTTTGGGCTTTATAAGAAAGATGAGAAACGCTGCTACAAATCCGTTATTCAAAACGACCCACAGAGACGTCACGTCACTGGGAAACCAGGTAACACGTAGCATCACTGTTCCTCCACACCCCACTTCCTCTACACGGTCAAATTCAATCAAAACCTCAGCACTCTTCATACGAAACACTGTCTCTACTGTTACTGGATTTTGTAAAACTATCAGGATTTCTTCTTGCAGCTAATAGCACCCTACAAATATAGCATCAATAGAATCAAAATCTAAAGATTCACACAACTGCATCGTATTGTATCACATCGTGACAGGGCTGAATCATATCGTATTGAATCGGCCTCAGCACCGGAACAAGAACCTGGGAACCAGACAAATCTGTGAGCTGATGTTTGCCACCCTCCTGCTCAGAGAGAGTTCCATTTTACCTAAATCTCTTCTGACCAATCACAGCTATTTATTTAATATGGCAGCTGGTTTGATGCGATGACCGATGGAGGAGCAACTGAGCTCAAACTGTCAAACTAGGCAGTGCTGATCAAGCATTTTGGTATGCACCCCTGGATAAAACTGCTTGGAAATGGAAAATAAACTGAAAGATTCCAGATTCACAAATGTGAATTAGTCAAGCTTTGCACAGACCATGACAATTTTCACCATAACAGTTTAATTTTTCTTCAAACAAAAACTCACAAATAATTCTGGACAAAGGGGCTTTAAAAACACTTATAGACATGTTTCATTTTAAATCCTTCTTTAAAGGTATAATCTGCAACATATTCCTGAGAAAACAATGTATAGACATCACTTAAGACCGAGTAGAAGTGTGTGGTTGCAGCTGTACCTGCAGAGACTCTGCTCTCTGCCTGTATTTCTTCTCATTATTTTGTTGTGCTCGGGATGTTTCACCAAGCCAAAACGTCCTGATACGTTTAGGAACAGCTCGCTGACTCTACCTTCAAATGTTTTAACTTTCCTGGGTGCCGCTGTAAGACAAAGTTTCGACCAAATAATTGAAGAAAATAAAAGTCAAAACGTGCGCTTTACCTTCATCCATCCCGCTGAGGAGCTGATTGAGGTCGTCGGTCTTGTAGTCATACAGATGCTCCTTCCAGGATTCTCCGTTCTCGCTGCGCAGGAGGATCAGCTCTCTCTCTTTGCCCCGCATCGAGCCAAAATGAGG
>JAJHUR010100498.1:0-14497 GCA_027495735.1 Lutjanus campechanus | reverse complement strand
ATAGAAAATACACACACACACACACACACACACACACACACACACACACACACACACACACACACACACTTGCACACTTGCACAGATTCCCCTGCATAAACAAAAACAAATCATTTCATGCAATAATTCATTTCAACATAATGCACCTAAGCCCATTAACATGATAAACATGCACCCCTACAGAATACACACAGACACACACACACACACACACACACACACACACACACACACACACACACACACACTTGTTTCTTGCATGCATGCTGACACACAGATATGCTGATCAGCTGTGAGACCAAATCATCAGGGTTAATCAATACAGCCTTGTCATCCAAGGATACAGTGATAGCCACAACACAGACACCTTAAAGGAATAGTTCAGATTGTTTGATGTAGGGTTGAATGAAGTGAACTGCTGCAACAAAAGGTATTTTAGCCACTTTAAAAAAGGTTCAACCAAAAAAGATGAATATAATTTTAAGTGTGTGCTATATTTACAATATTTTCACTGCTTTACCTTGCTGTCAGACAGCCTTTTTCTGATGGGAAACCTTGTTATACAAGCCAAATATCTCTCTACCCAAAATAACCAAACTCCACAGGGTAAATGAGTAATTTTACCTGGCAGAACACAAGAGTTGCTGGTTTATCACTGCCTCGTTTTGTTAGTTCGTTTGTGTTCTTGTGTGACTTTGGTGATTCTACATTAAACTTTGAAAACCCCAAAGTCACATAATAACTCGATCACAACAGCGGTAAGACCAGCAACTCCTGTTTTCTCCAAAGTAAAATGACTGATTCTGCCAATTAAATTTGGTTGGTTTGTGTTTCCTGTCAGAAAGGCTTTTCTGATAAGGTAAAGCAGTGACAATATTCTAAATATTGCTACACTTATTCATTGATTCTTTTTAGGTGGATCTTTTTTAGGTTACTAGAAGTTCATTGCTCAGGTTCCGTGCTGCTTTACCAAACTTCACTGCTTAGTTTTGCCATCAGACAGCCTTTTACACAAGCTCTCTCAAAACCGACCAAACTCCACAGGCGAAATCAGTCATTTTACTTCGCAGAACATGGGAGTTGCTTGTATGTCTTTGCTACAAATGGTTATTTTGTTTGTATTATTGTGTGACTTCGGTGAATCCAAATGATCCTTTTCAAACATTTAAGCCAGATCAAGGCAGCAGCAGACGAGCAACTCCTGTGGTCTGCAAAGTAAAATGAATGATTTCGCTTATGGAGTTTCATTGGTTTGGAGAAAGAAATATTTAGCCTGATATATTGGTGGTTTCTCATCAGAACAGAAAAGGCTTTCTGATGGCAAAGTAAAGCTGTGAAAATATTCTAAATATAGCGTACATTTAAACTGATATTGACTTTTTTTCCCCAAGTGGCTAAAGCACGTTTTGTTGCTCTCTGTCCACAGAAGTTCATTGCTTAGCTTCCATGCTGGTTCTCCTCTCTGCTTCTCAAAATTGTCAACTGGCATCTACTGTAGCTGATACTCTATAAGACTATCTATAAGTACGTCATATAACCCCACTTCAAAAAATACACACACACACACACACACACACAGAGCCCTTATAGTCACAGATGGTTGAGTTCTCCTGCACCAGACATTCTCTAATACCCAGCATCCCTGACTAGCCATCTCCACTAATACTCCCCTACCGTGTATTTGGGGAAAATCTCACACACACACACTCACACACACGCACACACTTCAGCCCATTGTCTCTGCCACCCCATCCTCTCCCTCCACATCTTCCTCTCGTGTAATTCTCTCGTTCTCGTGCGCCTGGAGCGAGTGTCGGTGCTCCCACAGGCCATGATTAATGTGATTGGAGCTGCGTTCCTCTTTTTGTTTGTGCGTTCCCGGGAAGCCGTAGGGGAGTTGTGGCACAAGGGAAAGACTGATTCAGCGCACGGGCCCCTCTGCCGCCTTCTCCTCCCCCCTCAACACCCGCCGATTGTTTCCGGATTTTTCAAGGAAGGGGCTCATTAGCGGGGTATTAATATCACCCAGGGCTGGACTAACACAACCAACAGGAGAGTCTGCAGATAAAGCCTGCCTCAGCGTGAGAGCTGGGAAATATCTGCACACTTTTATCTGCACCGAGCAGCCAGCCTCTCTGAGAGAGAGAGAGAGAGAGAGAGAGAGGTGCTGACGGCCTGTAATACAACACACACACAGACCTCACAGTCCACATGCCAGTGCACTTGCACACCTGCGTCTCAGGTTCCATGTGGCACTGTGCTTGTGCAAACATGGTGTAAAGGTAAACTCCAAACAAATCAATGACAATGACACTCTAATGTATAGTCAGACTTACACATTAATCTTAACCACAAGGAATTATTAATGAGCAAAACAGTTTCAGGAGGAAAGATGACGCTATCGGTGTTGTGAAGGTGGCAGGGTGCCATGCACAGCTGTAACAGCATATTGGAGGATATTTGGTGAGTAATGCTTGTGTTCTATGGGAGTCCAGACGCAGGGGAGAGACTGAGTCAGCACTCAGCCCTCCTCCTCCTCCTCCTCCTCCTCCTCTTCCTCCTCCCTGCATTGTTGTCACCAGCATAGGAACTGACTTCTGGCAAAATGCACATATTACAGACATCCAATTGCAGCTGGAGCCCTTTCAGATTCTCCCAGTGAAGTGAGAAAGTCTCACTGTGTGTCAGAAGTAAAGTAATAGCAGACGGCTATCATGGTTATTATGGCTTCAGAAGGATACTGTTCTGTCTGGGCTTTGATTTGAATCAAAAGCTGGAGCGGTTGTTCCCAGACTGTCTCGTCTGACGTACCCCCACAGCCAAACTCAAGTGCCCAATAAAACACACTTATAAATGCATTCAGTTTAAAGTGAATGTCATTTAACACCATTAGTATGAATATTGTCACGATTTTGTTTTCATACAATTGAACTGTCAATGTTTAGGTATCAGTGATTGCAGTTGCATTGCCAGTCAGTAGTTGGAGTAAGTTAACAAATTTCAGTAGTTTATCCATTAATTTAAGCTGATTAATTTCAATTGTGTATCCATTATTTTTTGCTATTTTGCTTTTTTTTTTTTTTTTTTACGAAGTTCATTTGTTTATCCATTACTGTAAGCTAAATAATTTAAAAAATTGTATCCATTACTTTAAGCTAATTTAAAAAACCCATTGCTTTTCACAAATGTCAGTAGTTTACCCATTCCTTTAAGCTAACTCTTCAAATAGTGAATCAACATGTATCCATTAGTTTTAGCTCTCTATTCCAACATGTGGTCGTTGGGGGTCGTGTAGCTACTGTGCAGCTAGACACACGTTATTGTGACGATAAATTTATTTAAAGTTCAGCATTACACCAATTTATAATCGTATTTGTTTTGTTTTTTATTTTCCTCCTTGACCTTAACATGTGCATATACTGTATGTTGGCTATGTGAACACTTTTTGGATGTTGTCTCAATTTATCTCAGGTAGCTACTCCACAATCCTTCCACTTACCTCAGAGCTTTGTTCTGGTCCAGAAGTATCAGCAAGAGTTGTCTAAATGCACTTTAGCACTCCTGAAAATCTATTCCTTTTACAGGCACCATCAGTTTTAACACCAAGGCAGTAATTTATCTTGGAATTTGCTCATATGAAAAATCATATGTTAGTAAAACTAGCAGGGAGCTGAAAATATGTAAAGCAGAGCATCTGTAAAAACTCTGAATTCCCTCTTAGCTGCCCATTCCTTAGAAAATAATCATCATCCCATTTCATCTTTACACTGCTTTGGTGTTAAATAAGTTTCCCTGCGGTTGAAATGATACTGTGGATATGAAGCAATTAAATACACTGTTCAAAGTTAAAAACGTATAACGTGTACCCACACAGAGTTTCAGGTAACTCAGATTGTGTCAGTCTAATCTTTAAATCTCACTAATCAGCTCAGCTCAGAACGCCTATTTAGTAAATCCACCGGTTCAGGAATATCAGCTTCAAATTAATGAGATAAACAAATCCCCAAAATTGTCAATACTAAAACATGAACATGTAGGTTTGACTGAAATAGATGAGTAAGCTGTGCAGATCAGAGTCTAATTTGAAATGAAACATTGGTTGTTTGTGCATCAAGGTTAAACAGATGCTTGGAAGAAAAATGTATTTCACACTTCTCACTCAGACTTCTGCAATTCCTCAAGCATTCAGAGCTGTGAAAAGCGATTACAGCTTGATGTCTTTTTGATTTTATAGACACTGATGCAGATGAAATAGTCGGATGTGCGAATCTGAAATAGGTACATGATGTTTTCTTCAAAGTAGGGTGGAAAATGCAAAAAGGGACAAATTGTACTGGGAGAACTTGATCAATTGCTCTTTAGTTCAAAGGATGTTACACAAGTATGGGTAATTGAGATTTAGAACTGAATTATTGATAATTACAATGGCACATGCAAATGATGATCAGTAAAAAACATTGCAAACATAGTTGGATATTTTGGTAAGTATGCTTATTCACCCTCTTGTCTAAAGATAGATGAGAAGGTCGATAACTCTCTTATATTTGTATTGTTATGAAATTAGAGGCAGCAGCGGGTGGTCTGGCACATAATCCCTGTAAAATTAATCTCGTATGGCTAACTGTTTCCCCTTGTTTTCAGTCTTTATGCTAAGCTAAGCTAACTGGTGCAGCTACATATTATAGAGAGGCATCAAATGTCTCATTTAACTATCAGCAAGAAAATGAATAAATGTATTTACCCCAGACATCCAACTACACCTTCATCAACTTAATAAAGTTAAGTTAGAATTCAGTATTTTCAAAACATTTGTGTTTTTAATCTGGAATGGAGGTTTTCACCTTTCACGAAGCCATATACAAATACAAAATTCAAACCACGGAAATGTAACTCGTGGTTTGTTAAAATAGAAAGTGAAAAACATTTTTTGCAAGTAGATTACGCACAAAATCAATATAAAGGTGCAAAAAAAAAGTGAAATCTGCGTCATTCGGGCCACGCTGTGTGAAAGATGTGAGTTTAAAATGAGTGAAAAATGTGCATCTGTCACAGGACTTTTGCCGTGTGATGTGTGGAGAGGACCAGAGTGGAGCTGAGCACTTTGGAGAAGAGAGCCGAGGAGCTTTAGGGGAGAGAGCCGGGGCCGGACTGGAGCTTCTGGAGGAAGAAACACTGGAGTCAGACTGATTTTGCTCTGTTGCTGATTCCTTTATGTTCAGGGGGAGAGCTCAGTGTTCATGTTTCAAACTTTTGGCATTAAAAAGTGGATTTATCTTCACTCTTCCTTCTTGACCTGTCTGCAGCAGCAACCTCACTCTACAGTAAACTGTATGCTAATTAGTCTCTCTGTCCATGTTACCTGCCAACCAGAGGAGAAATGTATTTTAAAGTTGTTTTGTGAACATACAGAGATGAATGAGAGACAAAACAGAAAGAACGAGCTTCTCTGGTGACGCACACAAACACACAGCTGGTGTCTGCCAGCCGGTGCTCGCTGCCTTTTAGCGTGTTGCTTATTAGCCGTTTAGGATGAATAAACACACTTGCGTTAAAATATTATCATTGCTTTAATAATGTTTAGAAATATATGGAGATTTCTTTTTTCCCTCAAAGAATTTCAGTGGGTTTTTAAAAGATATCTTACAAATGTTAAGACTATTCGGGGGGCATTGGCATGAAAAACTTTGGGAAACTGTGCCCAAGTGTTGGGTACTGTAATCCAATTACTGAAGGGAGCTGTTCTTCCCCTCCTCCCCTGACTTGAAGCTCAAGCAGGATACATGCAGGCTGCAGGGAAACTGAACCTAGATGAGCACAAGTCAAGTGCAAGGTTATATCTTGAGAATGAGAAGCGACAACGAGTCCTACAATGTAAGTTGATCAGCTTTTTTTTTTTTTATAGCTGTCAGTTGTCTGTCAATGTAAAGTTAAGCCTGTTATGCTGAAAACAAAAAAACACACTCTGGAGTTGGAGTTCAGTGACTTCCTGCCAGATTTTGCTCAATTTAACTGTTATAAACATCTACTCATTTTAAAAGATTATTAACGATTTCTCATGACTCATAAACAGACACTAACTCACTCAGCAAACATTAATTTGAGCTCCGTGTTAAGTGAATTAACGTGAAACGGGAAAACAAAAACAGATGTTCTGCACCAGGATAGAATTTTCAGAGGAGAACATGTTGGCTGTGGTGTTGCTGTCGGAGAAGCCAGTATTTCAATTTAGCATGTTTCCTTAATCCCTGATGACATATCATGGCCATTTTATGATTTAGCACAGTAAATACATTACATATTCCTCCTTTAAAGCTTAATTTGAAATGCAGAAAAAGCCTGTTAATTCAGCGATGATCAGCTAAACAAACACAATGCTTATTTTTCATCATTAAGTCTAACTTTTCTGTCATACATGCAAATATATCTGTAATTCACAATGTCAAACAAATTGCAGATTAGGTCTTCAAATGCTGCCGTTTCTCTTCACTAATTCAAATCAAACATATGATAATAATATGATAATAACTCCATAATAACTTTGATGATATATTAGCATTTACAAATATGATTTATTGCGTGTTTGATAGCTCAAATGGCTTTAAAACAGTGTGATTGTTGTGCGTACCGTCGCCTACATGTTTGAATGGATTAATAAGTAATAAAAATGCAGCAGAGATTTAATTAATGCTTCGTTTTCTTCTGTGAAGCAAGAGTTTGGGCGTGATTTGATCTGCTTGAGCTATTTTTGCGCACAAAGAGGGAGAAAAAAAAACAAAACAGAGCTGATGAAAAGTGTGTTATTGACAAAAAATGTCAGAGGCACACAAAGAGATATTAGACTTATAATTAATCACCAAACTGTGGGGAGTGTGTAACAAGACACAACTCATGTACTGTGCAGTGCGTCTCCTCTAATCCTGGTCAGATCCATCATATTTCTGTCTCAACCTACTTCCCGTCTTCATCCTAAGCCGAGGGGTCGCGGGGTGATGGATGTCTCCTTCACACCCCTCCTGTCCTCCTTCCCCTTGGGCTCGCTCCTCACACTCTCCCCTCCATTACTCTCCCCTCCTTTTCTCTCTCTCCCCCTTCTCTTTGTCGCCGCTCCTCTCCCCTCCTCTCCTCTCTTTCTCCTCGGTAACCGGTAAAAATAGAGCTTCATAAATCATGCATCTTCTCTCACAGCAGCGTGTAAGAACGAGAGGAAAAGAAATAAAATGGGGGGGGGGGGTGAAAGAGGGAGAGAAGGATGTTGAGGATGAGATGTAGAGACGGAGGTGGATGACATCAAACTCCAGGAGAAGGGGTGGGAAGTTGACAGGGGAATAGATTGGAGCTGCAGGGCTCTTGGCTGCCCTCATCGTCTCTCTGAACATTGGTTGATTCACGCTGGAGTTGCACCGGATGGAGGAAATGAATGTTAACATGGCGGGGTGAGCGGGGCTGGCGGACGATGAGTGGTCATCTCCCAGGCAGAGTAACATGTTTCAAGTCCACGGAGCGGAGAGGAGACGTCTCTCTCTCACTCTCTCTCACACCTCGAGGACTCTTTCTCTCAGATAGAGTTGATCCGTTTGTCACCCTCAGTAACAGGAGTCTGGAGGGGAAGTGAGGAGGAGAGAGGCCACAGCTGCAGCTCTCACACTCATGTGAAACAAGACATAGCACGTCATAGATCCATTATGCTGCTGCACTAAATATTATGAAGCATCGCTGAAAGATTACGTTAATATACTGCCAAGAGTTCTTAAGTGGTTACGAAACAGTCTCAATTTAAAACGGATGACTCTTTATGACCTACGTGAGCAAACAAGAGCATCAGACACTTGGAGAAGATTGATTTTTTCTATGTATTTATTCTCGATGTCTGCCATCACGATGGATTCTCCTTGAAATCAGATGAAACGATTGATGGCCCGCACTCCGGAAGAGTCTCTGTTTACATTTTCCCGATGCAGGCAAAGTTTCAAAGTGAGGGGTACATTAGTCGCTTAAAAGGAAGCAGGAGGAAGTTTGTTTGTTTTGTTTTTTTCTGAAGAGAATTTCCACTTTGGTGTTATATTTGTGGTCATGGCTGATTCTTCGGCAGGAGCAGCAAAGAGCAAAAAGGGACAGTGATGGAGCGCCGGTGAGAACACGAGTCAACCTTGGTCAGTCAGAGAATTTTGGATTAAAAAAAATAATAATATGGGAAATGCTGATAACTTTTACATGTAGTTTACTTTGTTTCACCATCATCATATTAGTTTTATTATATGGCTTTGTTTAATACTCTATTCTGATTGGTCAAAATGCAGTATAAGGTCTGTCATTTCTTTATAGCAAACCGTTGCTATGCATAACAGACCGTTGCTATGACGAACAGGCCGTTGCTACGGACACAGTTCCGATCCTAGACTCTGGAGGAGCAATAAAATCATTTTTAAACTCACAAAATCCTTCCCAAAATCAATATTTCATGTCAATTTATTGATTTATTTTGGTGAGTAACCATGTCATAAGTGGTATAATGTACCGTGCAGTCAACTTAACATCTGTTGTCCTGTCAGGATTTATTTCACAATAATGACCTGCTCACTGTACATGATCCCTCAAAGAGTGCTGAGTACCTGTGTTCAAGTACAAGTGCTGTTAGATTACTAAAATATTACTCAGTTACAAGTAAAAATACTGGTGTTAGAAAACTGCTTAAGTAAAAGTATTAAGTATTCAAGTCAAAAACTACTCAGAGTATTAGTTACTTTTAAATCGCCGACATTTAATGAATTATCAACAGCAGCATTCAATCAAATTTTCAGTCTAAATGACTCCAAACTCTTCTGCTCTCTCGTATGTTTTTTTATTTTTTATTTTCTCAATTTATTTTTTTCAGTTTTGTCATTTTAAGTTTCTTTATTCAACAAATGAGATGCAATCTCCAGACAATTGATTGAGACACCATATGCGGCGTTTTGCAGGTTTTTCATCAGTATGTCATTGTTCTCACTGGCCCGTTTGTGATCAGATCACCTGACTGGCTACTAAAATGCAGACAAAAGGTTTGGTTATTAATTCAAATTGTGCTCAATTATGATTTTAATAGTAACTAAGTAGATTGCATAAGGTAATGCATATTTAAGTATGAGTAAAAGTACAGACTTGAAAATCAACTCATGAAAGTATCACAAAAAACTACTTAATTACAGTAATTTTGAGTATTTGTAATTAGTTACTTCCACCTCTGCTTAATGATCAGTAAAGAATGTTGATATTTCTATACACTTCATGAGACACGCAGAAGTGCGTTAACTTCCCGGGTAGATCAGTATTATCCAGTTACATGCATCTACAGTAACTTCTCTACCACACAAAGAGGTCAGATCTCTTTTCTCATTTTCTCATTTTTATTTGTCTATGAAAGTTTCAAAGGATTTTGTTGTAGTTTTGTTATCTTGAATTACTCTTAATTTAGTTACTGTCTTGTTTTTGGAAGTGAAAAAATGTTGTTGGCGAAAACTATTAAGAAAATTATTATTATTATCAAAACATCTCAAAGACAAATAGACAGCATTTTATCCCACAAATCATATATACTTTACAATACTGCTTAACAGTTGCCAAAACGTTGACAAAGGCTGATGTCCAGCACGTCTCAAACACACCAAAATAATAAGAAAATACAGCTGATATTCAAGCAGGTCATAAATGATTATTGAAAGATACCTTTGACGTCCTCACTGATGCTCCAAAGTTCAAATTCTGACCAAAAAATTATCATATTAAGATTTTTATTTCTAACAAAAAACTTTTACTTCTATTGTCATTCTGTTTTTTAAACATATTGCCACTCTGCATATGATTTGAACATCTCTGACTTTGACCTCAGCCAGTGGTGACATGAAACCAGACACTGTGACCCCCCCACCCCCCGGCTCTGACCAGTGGACCCTGATTCTTATTTCATACTGGAGACTGCGGGTCTACTGAACGTGCATTTAATCTACAGTATGTATTTCCTCGTCAATCTCTCGCTCTGTCTCCATCTGTTTCTTGTCGAGGAGTCGATTATATGACATTTAACTGTCAATATCATGATATATTTCTATACTAAGATGCCTGGTCATCAAAGTCGAGCACTGACGTTCAGCCCATGTCATGAAAGACTGTCGTCTGATGCACACTGACCTATGTGGACCAAACCACAGATAATCCATGACACTGTCTGTCTTAATGGGGTATAAGATGAAAAGGCTGCAGGCAACACATGGACTGCAATGGTTTTCAGTGGGACTGTCTCATTTCTCTGAAAACAAAACCTTATTCCATCTGAATTATTTAAACGCTTCTATAAGCTACACTACGTGTGAACTGGCTCTAATTTATTTTCATTTTTGATTTTGTGCAGCTGAAAATTAAAGCATCAACAAACAATACAAAACTCCTGCTGGAAGAGTCTGTAGATTTTATTACTTTGAAGGGTTCAGGCGCACCATGAGCAACTTTCTATTACAGTAGATGACGCATATCCAGTTGAGTTCTCTGTGAGAAAACCTCTTTTTTTTTCTTCCTGCGGTGAACTCAACTCTGCTGGAAGAAAACAATTACTGAGTAAAATCTAAGAAAATTAGTTTGAAACAATCTGTTCTTTACGGATTCCCTGAGAGGCACAGAGGGAAAAAAAATTCTACTGATCCATTTTCTAAGTCTGATTTATAGTTTTCTCTCCTGTGTTAAGGAAAATGGAAAAAGTTCTGGATTTATTTTCAAAGTTACTTTTTTCATCTATGAAACTAGTTGAAAGAAAAAAGTTTTGGTAGGTGCAAACAAAAAAAAAGGAAAAAAAAGAATAATGTTTGTAAGTTTTATTGTAATTCTCAGTTTGGTCACAAGAGGCTGGAGTACACCACTGCCCCATGTTATAAATGGGACTAAAATCATATGTTCTTCTTAGTGAATTTTAATTTCTCCATGCACTCAAAACACAAGGTACATTATATCGTTGTTAGAGTTATGTAACTTTTGCTGTTGGCTAGACATGTATTTTAATCAGTGTTAATCTGCTGTAAGTGTTTGCTATATTATTCTCCTTACATACATCCGTAGCCATTAAAAGGTCCAAAATCAAAATATATCCTAAGTGCTTATTCTCTTATGTGAAGTCCTAGCTATCATTAAATGTGCAAAATGATCCTATTCCCTTAGCAAGTGTCCAAATGTCCCATTCATAAGTGTCTCAATCATACAGTAAACTAATATGCAGTCAACTTAACCTGGGTTGTAGCTGTTTGTTAGCGATGAGCAATATAACAGCGAGTGGGCTAATGGCTAATGTCAGTAGGATCATGGAAGTAATAACGGAGAACAGCATAGCTAATGCTAACAGCAGATTAATGCAGATTAAGATACATTTTTATCCAAAAGAAAGACATAACAGTAATGTTACATCGTTTACCCTAACGGTTCACCTAACAGAAGGGCGGGCACATGAGCCACATGCCCCTCTAGGTGTTAACGACCACACATAGGCTTAATACCTGAACTCCCAACCAATCAGAACTGAAGAAGCTTCTTCAGATGAGAGGCGAAACGTCTTCAAGAACTCTATCAAGTCCAGTTGCCTACGACAACCTTTGCTACGAAGGCTTCTGTAGAGTTTCACATTATTATATTTCATATTATTCCTGCTTGACACGACATTAACAAAAATGAAAGTGACAAAAAATAAACTAAATGAAATGTAAACTGGTTGGGTATTTAATAGCTAATTGACTAAACCATGAAAAAACAGTACAATGGTCCTTTAATCTCTCAGTTCATTCACACAAATGACTGTTTGAGGTGATTTGAAGTGTTGTCTAATTTTGGTTGATCTCCCATGACTCCTCTGTGAGGCAAAATTAGCCTTTAGGGAAACGATGCCTCTGTCCCTTCAATGACACCACACAGCAACGAGTGTCTCTGCAAGATTACATTCAAACACACACACACACACACACACGACCTTGTCACACAGCTGAACAATACATTACCGAAGCAGCTTTAATCCCATACGCTGGAACCACAGTGAGAGCCATAAACACAGTGTCAAGTCGTCTGCAGTGACTGGAACTGGAGTCTTAAATAAACCCACACAGGCCTTCTTTAATTTTGGATAAGGATCTCTCCCTCACACACACACACACACACACACCACACACACACACACACACTCACACCACACACAGAGCGATTTCCCCAAAGTCAGCGATTCATGGATGCGGCCACGCCCTCGCGCTGTAGAGTAAGTGAGGTCAACCTGTGTGTTAATAAATGATGTGTTCTGAGTGGAAACCTGGTCACCGCGGGGATTCGGGGGTGTGAGAGTGAAAAGTTCAGCAGATATACAGGAGCAGAAGCACATCCAGCTCTGTAGCTCTGCCAGAGAACGGCCTACATATTTCATGAGCACTTCACCCTGACTTCACATGGGGGCTACGAACGAAACTTGACGGTTTTATTGCAGTTGAAACCACACATAACGGGTCACCGCTGCCGAGGAGTGAGACGTGCTGCGAGATCCTGTCTGGCAGCCTGAATGAATCCACGCTTGTTCTCTCCTTCATCCCCTTCCTTCGCTGTTATTTCTCCCTCTTGACTCAGTTCAGTCCGAAGGTGCTGTCTCGCTTTGGATGCTGGGAGAGAATGTGTTGTGGGTCAGTCGTAGCCGTGTCTAATAGTGTGTTTGTGATTTCTTGTTACAAGGTGATGTCTTCTTTGTTGGAGGGAGTGAAGAAATGCAGCCTGGGTCACTTCTCCCTCGCTCGATAAAAGTATTTTCTGACTTGAAATTGACTGTTTAAGAAGAATGAGGTCATATTTCTTTCACTTCTTCATGTCCTTCATGTCCGTGTGTGTTTTTCTGACCATGACTGCTGCTGTAGAATCAACAGCAGCTTTATTGGCCGAGTATTTGCACAAGATATTTGACTCCAGTTTTTCACTGTACTTAATGTACTTATAGGAATGTAGCAGATATGACGGCTGAGAATAAGGACAGCAAAGCTAAACAAGTAAAGGTAAAGAGTAGACACCACAGTTATGTTCTGCTGTTAAGAACTTCTATATACAAGACATACAATTTATCTTCCTCGTTCACTTCAATGAGACCGATGTGATGGCACAGGGATGGTACTCGCTCAACTTAACTGCAATCATTTGGCAACAAATTGCTTTGGTCATGTACCAAACTTCCTGTTAGTTTATCCTGTAACATGAAGATCATGAAGGTTGCATTAGTTTTCTCTGCAACAAACTTGGGCTGCATTGAACAAATCATATCAATATTCAATTGAATACAGTACTAAGACAAGACATCTAGTGTTCATGCTGATTAACTTATTAACTCTCCTTCTGAATTTGATGCCTGCAACATGTTCCCAAAAAGTATGAACAGGAGCATGTTTACCACTGCGATACATCACCTTTTCTTTTAACAACACTAAGTCAGCGTTTGGGAACTCAGGACATTAATTGTGGAAGTTTTGAAAGTGAACTTCTTCCCCATTCTTGGTTGATATATGACTTCGGGTGCTCAACAGTGCACTTGACAATGCGCCACAGATTTGGACTGACAGGTCTGGACTGTAGGCAGGTCAGTCTAGTACCTGAACTCTTTTACTATGAAGCCACACTGTTATAATATGTGCAGAATGTGTCTTGGCATTGTCTCACTGAAATAATCAGGGACAACCCTGAAAAAGATGACATCTGGGTGGCAGCATATGTCGCTCCAAAACCTGCATGTACCTTTCAGTATCAATCTGGCCCTCATATACGTGACAGTTACCCATGATGCCATGGGCACTAACACACCCCCATACCATCACAGATCCCGGCTGTTAGGGTTAGCGCTGGTAACAATCTGGACAGTCCACGTCCTTGTTAGCCTGGAGGACACAACGTCCATGATTTCCAAAAACAATTTGAAATGTGGATTCATCAGGCCACAACACACTTAATAACAGTTTTCCAAAGTATGGAGTATCTTCTGCAGGGCATGCACTGTCTCTTAAACAGTTATATGAGTTTTTAATGCAGTGCTGTCTGAAGGGTCAAAAGTCATAGGTATTCAACGCTGGTTTTTGGCCTTGTCACTTACATGCAGAGATTCTTCTTCTTCTCTTAACAATATTTTATGACCTATAAAGAAGCTTGCCTGTTAGAACTGCAGGTCACACGATGCACACTGACACCTTTGCAAGCGTTGCAGTCACTCAGTTATGCTCAATTTTCAACTTTATTGTTATTTTCCTTCCACACAAAGCCGTTTGGCCCAATAAAATTAGGAAGTCAAAGAGTGATATCAGTACATTATTTGCTGGGAACTCACTCAGCTGAGCCAGAGACGGACTGTGCTGCTAACGCTGCTCTGAACTTTTCGGCTTATGTGCCTGACAAACAACTTTCATTGGAATAAATGAGACACAATCTTAAAACTCTGGATTTAGTCCTCTTCACGCATAAATGAGTTTGCCCCAAA
>JAJHUR010100496.1:1489-12307 GCA_027495735.1 Lutjanus campechanus | reverse complement strand
TGGGTGTAGATGGTCTGATCATCCACTGTTCAGTTTGCTGCTGCTGCCCTCCAGTGGTCTGCTGCCCGAACTGTTTTAAATCTAAATATACAAAGAAACAACTGACATAAACAGGAAACAAATCCAAGAAGAAACTGTAGTGGTTCAGTCATTTTGACCATTATAGATCTTTAGATGTCTGACATAGTTTTATCTTTTGGTCACTTCTGAGCTCATTCTTTCAGTCACTATCAAGAGTATAGGTCAGGATTCAGGACAACTGGTGCAGTTTAAATTTACCATCATGCATTACCTTTGAGTACTGTACACTGTATATGACATAAAAAGCAACTCCAGTAATACACTCACATATCACAGAACATCAGCAACCAAAAGCAAAAAATCTACAATCAGTCAACAATGATCTGAAATCAAGCAGTAAAGTTTGATGAGTTTCTGGAAGACTGAACACATACTTGGTGAAACTCAGCTGGTCCTGACCTCCATGTGACCCTGAGCAAAATTCTGCTAAGGGCCCCTCCTAACTGACCAGAGAGCCACAAAAACCATTTGACACACATTCACAGCCCAGTGCTCCACTACAGTCCTCCCTCCTTTAAAACACTCTGCTCCATCTGTCAGACAAAGAATAAGCAGATCTATATAGAACAGAATGAGGTACAAAAAACACAAAAAACAATTATTGAATATAATATTTTGCTTAAAATCTTAAGATTAGTGAATATGAGATTATCATACATTGTAGAATATATAAAATGTAGAAAATATTAAAACAACACTGAGCTTTGGGCCTGATTCCTGGTTATTAGTCAGTTAACTGACTTTAATTTCAATATTAAAAACCATTTACACAGGACTAGTAAGATCTGTATTAGATTATGGGAGTATCGCATTTGGATCTGCAGCACATACATCTTTTAAAAAGTTTGACAATAATCAATATCAGGCTTTAAGATTGTATACAGGTGCAGTTAGAACAACCCCGACTTCTGCACAAGTAGAAATGGGAGAAATGCCTTTAGAAGTAAGGAGAGTACAGCTAGCTCTGAATTACTGGGTTAATTTAAAAGGGCGTAATGAAGATCATCCAACACAAGACATCGTCGTGCATCAAGATTAGGGCTGCACATAATTTATTGCTGATCAATCTGTCCATTATATTCACGACTGATCGATCAGTTGTTGATGCAATGAACAGATTTTCAAAAAATACTGAAAATCGGTCCATTGATCCTGTCTTCATCCAATCTTTTCCATAGAAAATATATTAAACGTGAAAACTTTTTCACATTTTTCAACTTGTGATCAACCTGGCAATATTTTTTTTCCACAAATCGATCAGTTTGCTCCATAAAATGTCAGAAAATATTGATCAGAAGTCTCAGATGACGTAAAAAGAAAATAAAACAGAAAATATTCACATTTAAGAAGCTGAAATCTCTTTAAAAAATGCTCAAACTGATTTATTGATTCTGAAAATAGTTGTATACAAACTCATATTTCAGCATTGATTCTAACATATGAAAATATACCAAATAAAAATGACCTCACACAGTTTATATTAAATAAGTTCTGAGAAGGTCATCAAAGAACAGCCGACAAAGCAAGAACCACAAAATTAACATTTATTAAGATATTTCATACAAGTGTAATCAATTTCAGCAGTTTTTGTTATGAATGACTACAATCACAAATTGTGCGTTAAAGGGATAGTTCACCCAAAACTGAAAATTCAGTCATTTTCTACTTACTCTGTTGCCCACTGAAGGTCAGGTTTAGTTTTTTTTAGTTCACAACTCTGCTGGAGTTTCACAGGAAAACTGTGCTGCAGAATCTCCCAAACAATTAAAGTGACCAGTTTTCAGACGGAAAAAACAATCAGGGAAAAAAAATTAACTTTTCTTTTAACCAAATAACAATAACATAATGTAAATTTTAAAAGACAGAATTTCATTAGTAAAATGAAGCACATAATAAATAGTAAAATTTTGAAGGGCAGTGTTTTGAAAGGACAAAGAAGTGACATGTTGTTAGATTTCTGTGTGTTTAGTGATTTGAACAACACTGAGGCTGAAAATGTGCTGGTAGTCGTGAAGATCTGGGCTGAAGTTTTGCTCTTTGAGTGTCAGGTTTCACTAACCATGTTTAGTGTTAGTGTGCAAGCAACTATAAAAAACTGTAAATAAAACAAATCATAAAACATGCAAAGCAGCTTGGTTTCCATAAAGGGACAAGCCAAAGAACCCTTTATGGTTCTAGTTAGCACCTTTAATTCTAAGATTCTACAGAGAATTTAATATTTGCACCACATTTCACTCGTATAAAAACATCCATCCTAAAAACAGCAGCCATTTATCCTTCAGTAAAACTCTCGGAGCCTTTTGTTTGGTTATTTTTGATCAACAACAGCAGCATGTTTGACAGAAACTAGTGACGTCACCTGATAAAAGATCTTTGTGAGGAATGAAAACCAGGACAGAACCAAGAACAGCTGTTCTTAGTGGTTCTCAATCGTCTCTTGCGAGTTCAGCCACACATGTGCCAACTGCAGCGCAACAGTCCACACTGAGGGCCGCCTCATCTGATGAAAGAAAACAGAACAACATGTGTCAGTGTTTTCCAACATGAGCGTTTCCTCCTCTGATACCTTTCTGGTTCACTTACAGCTGATTAGAACTACTTGGTTCTAAAGTTCTGCCTGTGTGATGAGAACATCTGTTTAAAGTGACAAAGAAAAGGACCTGTGTTGGTCCACAGGCCTTGGTGTAGAAAATAAGAAATTCAGAGACGTTCGGGTGGAACACTCTCAGAAATAAGGGTACTAAAAGGGTTCTTCCTGATGGGCTGAGGTTCCACATAGAGCCTTTTGCTTCAGGAGAACCCTTTATTGAAGAAAGGGTTCATCAAGAGTTCTTAGAAAGTTCTTTTAGAACTGTTGAAATCCTTCTTTGTGCCATCATGTGAAAGGGTCCTCGACAGAACCCCCTGGGCAGGTTCTACATAAAACCTTTGGAATATAAAAGGGTTCTCACCAGAACCCACTGGGCAGGTTTTAGATAAAATCCTTGAATTATAAAGGATTTCTCAATAGAACCTCCTGAGTGGGTTCTAGGTGAAAACATCTGAAATATCAAAAGGTTGTCAGTAGAACCTACCAGGTGGGTTCCCGATAAAACCCCTGAAATATAAAACGGTTCTTGGTAGAACCACCGGTGTGGGTTCTTGTTCGCACCTTTAGGGGGTGGAAAGGTTCTGGATAGAAACCTCAGAGAGGGATCTGTGAGGGTTCTCTGAAGAACCTCTCATAGAGGGTTCTGGGAGAAACTTTTCATAGATGGTTCTAGGTATAACCCTTTATGTTGGGTTCTAGGTACAACTCGCTGTGAGGGTTCCAAGTGGAACCTTTGTGAAATGGGTTCTGTTATGGGGACCTGCCAAAGAACCATATTATGATGGTATTTATGTTGAAGTTTTAGTTTTATTTGCTGACAAACTCAAACCTAAACTGAACATTTACTGCCAGTTGGACAGTTTGACATGTCCACTGATCACTTTCTCTGTTTTTAATAAGAATAATCAATACTTGAAATCACAAAACTTTTAAATTATTACTATTAAAGATTATTAAAACTTTCAGATTCAGATTTACGATGGGGAGATTAAGGAGAAGGTTATGACTTACCTTCATTACATTTGCAGCAGCACATCGCCACGGCCATGATAAGAACAAAAAAAATACCAACTGCAACACTGACGCCGACGACGAGGCCAACGTCAGTTGTTTGACCTGAAAAACATGAAGAGAGATGTGAGGATTTGTTCTTTGCTGTGACTTTCCAAACATCCAGCTGCCATGTCTGTGAAGGTTCTCAGTCATCCAGGTCCTGGTATTCGTGGCAGAGTTTGTCGTAGGCAACTGGACTTGATAGAGTTCTTGAAGACGTTTCGGCTCTCATCCAAGAGGCTTCTTCAGTCCTGACCGACTGGTTTGGGAGTTCAGGTATTAAACCACTGTGTGGTCAATAACACCCAGAGGGGGCATATGTCTCAAGTGCCCACCCTTCCATTTCCATTCACACCTCCCCCCAGGTGAAACCCGAGGTCCACACAGGGTGGGTACTTGAGACACACAGTGGTTTAATACCTGAACTCCCAAACCAGTCGGTCAGGACTGAAGAAGCCTCTTGGATGAGAGGCGAAACGTCTTCAAGAACTCTATCAAGTCCAGTTGCCTACGACAAACCTTGCTACGAATTCAGCTGCCAGTTTCTCCTCCTCAGTCTGTCTGGGTGTCTGTCAAGATTTAAAACTCACCAACTCAGCTGCATGTTGGTTCTGTAACATTTACTCAAATACTGTGGACAAACATTTTATGCAGCTTTTATACTTTCTACATCTCAGCAGCAAACATTGTAGTTTTCACTCCTCTGACAGCTTTAGTTACTACTTAGAAGTAAAGAAAACAGTCACAGTAATCTGAATAATTGTAATTAATTACTTTTGCCCCTGGTTTAACCCAGATGAATTATTAATGAGGCAAATTTATGTTGTTGCTTCACTTTAGTTTTCCATTTTTCCTGTTGTTCCTGTTGTCTTTACTTGTGCATAAAAAGAAAGAAAAGAAAAGAAAGAGAAGAGAAGATGTTTGAGCTCGGCTTGTTTAAAGTGTTAAGTATTATAGTAAATATGTTAGTATAAGTATATTTACTTACTGGCATCGTTGAAATCTTCTGTCCCGTTAACATCCTCCACTGGCACTGTTTAAAATTTAAAAAGTGTTACAATATCCCCCAAACTTTGCATCATTGTGACCCACAGTTTGTTTCATTTATGTGAGTTCAGTTATGTGACTGTCATTATACCTGCTGAGGCCACGACAGCTCGAGTGAGCAGAAAAAACATGATTCCCACTTTCTTCTCCATGATTCTTGATCAAGTCGTCACACAGAAGAAGATCCTGATGAGGTTTTTCACTTTATGAGTGATAAATGAAGCAGCCCTTTGAGGTGACAAACCCACGTCTGCTTTGTCACTCCACGAGGAAGTTGTACAGAAAAGCATGGGCGTGGTGAGGAGGTGTACTGACTACCCAGGGCCCAAGTAGGGAGAGGGGCCCATGAAAATCCTGATTTTTATTTTTTATTTTAATTTATTTATTTATTTTTGGTGATTTTTTTTATTTCAAATGAACTGGGCCCTCCAATTAATTGGTGTCATAATTTATTTCAAATATATTGATAACATCAGCTGAGGGAATGAACTTTATGTCACAGTCCTCCCAACATATTGGACATTTTGGGGGCCCCCTCTTGGAGGCGCAAAATGGTTTAGTCCGCCCGACAGCGACCGGCGACAAGTGTAACGTCAGTGAGCCCAGATTGAAGGACCTGGGGGTCAGACATCATGCTGCCCAAAAAACATAAATCGGGGTATCAAAAGAAGAAAGAGAGGAAAGAAAAAGAAAGAAGGCAGAATGAGGGGAGGCAGCTGTTGACTGCTTTCTTTCCCAAAGGTGAACCGAGTTTGCTTGTTATGCGAAGTCCAATTAAAGTTAACGTAGTCCACTCCAGACAGCTGCTGCTGATGTTTGTATGCTCACGTTAAATCTTTAGTTTAGTTAGTTGCCAACCAGGCTGCTTTGCTTGCAGGCCAGATTCAGAAACAAACAGTGGAGCAGCTAAACAATTACGAGCTATTCCTCTCAATCTGGCTGAAAAATGGCTTAAAACATTTTTGCCTCTGCAAACCTTCTCATTACAAAAGTAATGTAGCTTATTTGATTTGATTCTGAGTGTACAGTTGTCTCCTGTTCTCCTGTTCAAGGACAAATGTTTTTAAATCAAAATTTGCACGAGTGTCATCATGGATCAAAACGTTAGTACACAAACCAGATGTAGCCTAATGTTTTAGGTATTTGAGCACAATAGGCCAAATAAATCAATTCAGGTGGTGAATGAAAGAACCACTCATCAATATAATCTGATCTGATTGTAGCTTAAAACCCTATTTATGCTTTTTTATTTCAAATAAATACCCCCTTTTTTTCTTTATTTGTCCAAACTGTTCCTAAACACATCAGGATGTCAAATATCAGTGTTTAGGTTGGAGAAATGTCCCAGGCAGAGCGAAACAATGAGGAAAAAATAAGTAAATACAGGCTGAGGTCAGAGTCTCTGCAGATACAGACACCAACACACACTTATAATGGATCATAAGTGATGATTGAGAGGAATTACGTCATATGAGTCTATACATTCTTCTATGTAAAAAAAACCCAAGTGTTAGTGTTTTTTAACTCTTCCATGTGATTTGAAAACAGGTGATCCTTAATAAGTCAGTCCTGTCTGTCCCTGATTGAATGTGATGAACAGGTGTAAATATTATGTCTTTCTGGTGTTGCTTAGTGTCCAGACAGTGTGATGTTGATGTTATTGTACATACAGCATGTGAGGACAGACATGATCAGTGGGAGCAGGAGTGTGACATGTGTAGTGGTGAAGGAGCCATAAAAACGACTTTATATCACAGATTTAATATGAAATAAGTCCCGAGAGCATGTCATTAAAGAAGTCACAACAGCTGACAAAGCAATGATCACAAAAATAAACATTTATTAAGATATTTCATACAAGTGTAATTAATTTAAGCATTTATGTTATGCATGACTACAGTCACAAATTGTGCAATAAAGGGATAGTTCACCCAAAAGTAAAAAGTCAGTCATTATCTTCTCACTCTCATGCCGACTGAAGGTCAGGTTTAGTTTTTTCAGTCCACAAAACTCTGCTGGAGTGTCAAAGGAAAACTGTGCTGCAGAATCTCCCAAACAATTAAAGTGACCAGTGAACGAAGCCCCCATACTGCTCGTCTGATGTAAACCAAGTCTCCACACATTCTCTACTAACCGAGCTACAGGAACGTCCCATTAACTTCTCTTTTAACCAAACATCAATATAACATGTTTAACAGCTTAAAGAACTGACTGCTGCTACATTTGAGTTTTGGTTATGAATAAAAGTCTGAGCAAATATTTGTATAAAAATAACATAAACATAAATACAATTTTAGAAAGACAGAATTTCATTAGTAAAATGAAGCACATAATAAATAGTAAAATGCACAGACAGAAATCAGTGATCAGTGGTCACAGGTTTGGTTTTCTTTCAGCCAGTGTTTCACCTTTTCACTACATTTTTTTGTTCCAGAAACGTCCTCCTTTCGTGTGCTCTGCCCTCCAGTTTGGAAACCACTGTGTTAGAGAAAAGTCCTTGAATATATACATCAGATGCAACACAAACCAGAGCTGCACATTGATGAAAATAACAGTTTCCCTCCATATCTTAAAATCAGTCAGTTCATCCGTGCATTTCCAAAGTTTGCATTTTGCAGTGAAAATCAGAGCAGAACATCATAAATTACACATAAACTGTATATTACTGTTGCAGCAGCAGATCTGTTGATGCTGAGCTGAACTCTGTCCAGTCTCTCTCAGTATCGACCGTAACTTTACAACACGGTCAACTAACAGTGCATATCTGATAAATTTGTTTCAGGTAAACTCACCTGTTGCCTTTTTTATAGCTCTCATGTCTGACTGGAGAGTTTACAGTTAAGCAGCTGAGTGTCTGAACACCTGACAGCTTTGTTTGAGCCACTGTGTGTTTTATTTTGAAGGGCAGTGTTTTGAAAGGACAAAGAAGTGACATGTTGTTAGATTTCTGTGTTTAGTGATTTGAAAAACACTGAGGCTGAAAATGTGCTGGTAGTCGTGAAGATCTGGGCTGAAGGTTTGCTCTTTGAGTGTCAGGTTTCACTAACCATGTTCAGTGTTAGTGTGCAAGCAACCATAACAAACCATGTAAATCACAAACAAATCATGAAACATGCAAAGCTACAGCAGCATGTTTGACAGAAACTGGTGACGTCACCTGATAAAAGATCTTTGTGAGGAATAAAAACCAGGACAGAACCAAGAACAGCTGTTCTTAGTGGTTCTCAATTGTCAGCTACAATTTGAGCCACACATGTGCAACACTCCAAAACTGCAATGCAACAGTCCACACCACGGGCCGCCTCATCTGATGAAATAAAACAGAACAACATGTGTCAGTGTTTTCCAACATGAGCGTTTCCTCCTCTGGTACCTTTCTGGTTCACTTACAGCTGATTATAACTACTTGGTTCTAAAGTTCTGCCTGTGTGATGAGAACATCTGTTTAAAGTGACCAGAGACATTCAGAAAAAGGGCACTAAAAGGGTTCTTCCTGATGGGCTGAGGTTCCTTGAAACCTTTGGAATATAAAAGGGTTCTCACCAGAACCCACTGGGCAGGTTTTAGATAAAATCCTTGAATTTCAGTTTCAAATTTACAATGGGGAGATTAAGGAGAAGACTGTGACTTACCTTCTCTATATTTGCAGCAACCCGCCATGGCCAAGACAATAACAAGGACAATACCAACTGCAACACTGATGCCGACGATGAGGCCAATGTGAGTTGTTTGACCTGAAAAACATGAAGAAAGATGTGAGGATTTGTTCTTTGCTGTGACTTTCCAAACATCCAGCTGCCATGTCTGTGAAGGTTCTCAGTCATCCAGGTCCCGGTAGCTCCTCTGACAGCTTTAATTACTACTTAGAAGTATAGAGAAAACAGTCATAGTAATCTGAATAATTGTAATTAATTACTTTTGCCCCTGGTTTAACTCAGATGAATTATTAATGAGGCAAATTTATGTAGTTGCTTCACTTTAGTTTTCCATTTTCCCTGTTGTTCCTGTTGTCTTTACTTGTGGATAAAAAGAAAAGAAAGAAAGAAAAGAAAGAGAAGAGAAGGCGTGTCCCGGGAGTCGCCATGTTTGAGCTCGGCTTGTTTAAAGTGAGAAGTTGGGATATTTTACTTACTGGCATCGTTGAAATGTTCTGTCCAGTTAACATCCTCCACTGGCACTGTTTGAAATTTAAAAAGTGTTACAATAGCCCCAAAAAACTTTGCATCATTGTGACCCACAGTTTGTTTCATTTATGTGATCAAACAAATGAAAACCGACTGTGGCGACTGTCTGTTAAAGCACCATAAACAGTCATTAACGTACCTGCTGAGGCCACGACAGCTCGAGTGAGCAGAAAAAACATGATTCCCACTTTCTTCTCCATGATTACCGATCAGAGGAGGATCCTGATGAGGTTTTTCACTAAGCAGCCCTTTGTGGTGACAAACCCATGTCTGCTTTGTCACTGCAGGTGCGTCTACACACGTGATGTGATTGGTGCTGTCCCAGTGATGTCACACATGTAGGGGAAAACCACGAGGTAACATAAACAGGAGATCAGTTTACATAAAAGCATGGGCGCGGTAGGGGGTGGGGAGTGGACCTGACTACCCAGGGCCCGTTCGTGTATGCGTAGCGTTAATTTCTGAGGACGCGCACACCCGACGCTGGACGCAGGATACGCGAGGCTGCCACGAAGCGTCGGGATGCGTAGGGGTGCGTATCGCGTAGTTAACAGCAACTATATCTCCGTCTTTAAAGTGAACAGTGAACGAAGCCCCCATACTGCTCGTCTGATGTAAACCAAGTCTCCACACATTCTCTACTAACTGAGCTACAGGAACGTCCCATTAACTTCTCTTTTAATGAAACATCAATGAGCTGCATCAGCATGTTTAACAGCTTAAAGAACTGACTACTGCTACATTTGAGTTTTGGTTATGAATAAAAGTCAGAGCAAATATTTGTATAAAAATAACATAAACATAAATACAATTTTAGAAAGATTTCATTAGTATAATGAAGCACATAATAAATAGTAAAATGCACAGACAGAAATCAGTGATCAGTGGTCACAGGTTTGGTTTTCTTTCAGCCAGTGTTTCACCTTTTCACTACATGTTTTTTCCTGCTGTTTTTGTTCCAGAAACGTCTTCCTTTCGTGTGATCTGCCCTCCAGTTTGGAAACCACTGTGTTAGAGGAAAGTCTTTGAATATATACATCAGACACAACACAAAACAGAGCTGCACATTGATGAAAATAACAGGTTCCCTCCATATCTTTAAATCAGTCAGTTTATCCGTGTGTAGCAGGATGAAGTGCTTTCCTATGGGTGAGTGTGCTGTGTTGCTCTCCCCCACCTTATCATCCGATCGGCACCTGAGGCCACCTTATTTAGGGAGGCAGTGTCCATCTCGCCTTCCTCTTGCTCTTTGGCTCTGAGGTCCGCCCACTGCCAGGTCGCCTCGCTTCCTCCTTCTCGCCACCGCCTGTGCAGGTAACGTAGCGGTAGCTGCCTAGTTTTGTGGTTATGTTGCGGTAGATTTTGCGTGTTGTCACATTTGTGGTTTGCCTGTGTGCAGCCGTCGGGTGGTCGGACGCGGCGCCAACGGGGTTGGCTTGCTGGTAATCCGCCATCCAGCGTGCTCGTCTTCAGCCATGTTTTGCCACTGCAGCTGGGAGGCCTGAAGTAAGGATGGGCGAATCGATCCCGTGGTATCGATATATCGATACTCACAAGCTACTCATTTGGCATCGATTTTCTTTTATAAATATCGATATAAACTAAAAAAAAAATAAGAATTGGGGGTGTATGCATCACTTCCCGCCGTTTTAGATTAGTTACTTAACGTGCCGGCCCGGGACACCCCTGTACCTGGCGGCGTATTGAGCTGGCCCATGTCACGTGACAGGAGACGAGCGAATGAGAGTCAACATACGACACAGCCAGCCGACACAGCCAGGCCAGGATGCAAGCGCGAACAGGAGCCGGAGAAAAACCCGAGAAGCTCAGCTATGGCAGACAAAAAACGAAGCGTGGTGTGGT
>JAJHUR010100494.1:0-13639 GCA_027495735.1 Lutjanus campechanus | reverse complement strand
AAAGACATTCCTGTCATCTTCAGTGAATCTCAAACAACAAAACGGCCTTGGTACCCGGTCAAAAGATTTTAGTCAGCAATTGTCCGGCCCCACCCACATCTGACCCCGCCCCATCCCGCGCGCCACAGAGAGGAGCTATTCCAGCCTTTAAGATCTTTTTTACGATTGAAAAGTATGCGGAATGTGTAATGGCGCGGATCAAAAGGCGGAGTCAGCGCAGTGTCGCGTTAGCTGGTTGTTAAATGGAGAAGTGGCCCGGCAGCTGTAACGCACGTGTCTGTCCACCAGGTGGCGCCAAAGTACCGTCTTAATGTTTTTAACGCCACTGTCCCGTTTTTCCAACTTTTATTCAGTGTCTTCGAAGAACAAACAGGCAGTATAATTATAAAACAGTCCCCAGATAGAGATCATATAGAAAGAAAAGTAGAAATAATAATAAAGAGTAAAGGAATGAAATTAACTCCAGTAGAGCATTTAAATAAAATATAATTCAAGTAAATCAGATGGTGTTGAGGCACTTCTTTTCTTCATTTTTTAAAAGATTGAGATACATTTTCAAAGTCTGTTTTAAATGCTTTAATACAAGGAGCTGCTTGGGGAAAAAAAATCTACATTTATACAAAAAAAATACCTATAATCAAAATACATTATTTTTATTTACAAAATAATTATCTATTCTCATTATTATTATTATTATTATTAATATTGTTGTTGTTGTTGTTAGTATTAGTATTATTTAAAGCTGTAGTATACGATTTGAAAGTTTGATCATTATTAATAACCTCATTTAGATGGTGGTTATGGTCCTATAGTACAATCTACACAATGTAAAGCGCAAAAAAAGGAAAAAAAGTCCATTCACTCTAGTGGCTGCAGGGCTGCAGAGACGTTGACCAATGTAAGGCGTCCGGTCGGGCTCGTTGGGTCTCATATTGTTACAACAGAAGTCATTTTCAGTGTTAATATCAGTTTATGGGCTCAGTCACTCAGTCCTGTGACTTTAGCAAAGAATTATATGGAAATTAAAAAATGTTAATTTCTGACATTTTAATTTTAATTCATCATCGTTGTTGGTCTATGAAATAGTTGAGACAACTCAAAATTTCAAGGCAACATACTGCCGTAGATTTTTGAGTTTTGAATCCAACTAAAACTCTGAAGTTCTGAAAAAGTTTCACCAACTACAAATCTTCTGTTGAGATTATTTCTTTTACTTCTTTAGATAAACTTAAATCTTTGAATTTCATTAGACTATACTGCAGTTTCAATACATTTTCGATTGCTTGTTCGGCCCTAAACTTGATGGTGGTAAAACAGACGCAACATAAACACACAGTAAAAAAAAGTACTAAGAACTTTTCCTCCTTTGTGTTTGAAACCTTGTAGCAGCTGATGATGAAATAACTGCAGGTAATGTTGCAAATAAAAATCTTACAGAATCGTCGAGACACTAACTGATCACATTTACTGTTTTTATTCCTTCACAAGAGAAGAAACATTAATACTGATTTGACAGCAGTGAAAGAAACAAATTCAGGTTTCACACTCAGATATTTACAACTCAGACATCAGTGAAACATGTTAACACCACATTTGAAGTAACAATAACTGCATTAACACAGTTTAATATATATATTTTTTAAACATTTTTGTTCACCAACATTATCAGCTGCTACAAACCTCCAAAAACATCCAACCAATAACCACGAGTCATGTCCTGATAACAGGAAGTCATGTTTCTGTCCACACAGTCGAGAGCTCTGCAGGTTTTTTGTCCTCAGAAAAGTGAGACTTTGAAAAGGCATTTTCATTTTTTTTTTAAACCAAATAATTTAATTTATTTTCAAGTCATCTGAAGTTTGACCTGTGCTCCCACAGACATCTGCTTAGTGCTTCCAGTTCACCAAACCACGAAGGATACACGACCTAAAAACATGAAATCAACAACAAAAAACGCTCCTTCCACTTCTCCCAACACGTAAAAGCATAAACCCCCATAAAAATAAAATAAATTAAATCATAAAACAGTCAAAATAACTTAACAGAATTGTCTCACTTTGACTGAACAACTTTAGAAACAAACAAATGAAACACTCAGAGCGCCACATCAAGATTTTCCTTATTAAAAAGTGTTTTTGTTTGTTTAATTTTGTGGGGAAATTATACACAACATCAAGGAAAATTACTCATAATGACCCATAATGCACCAGTGCAGTGGGCAGAGCCTTTCTGCAGAAATCTGCTGAGGACATTAAAACAAAACAAGTTTGGTTGGAACAGTTTCAAACCCACAGACACAGACGACGTGTCTGTTACTTCAGGAAGAGGTGGGTGATTTAATTCTTTACAAAACACAGAAGTTGGTGTTTTTATTATGTGCATAGAAACATGGAGGTAAGAGACAAACACAGAGAACCTCTGTGAACCAACAGGGTGAAGGAACCGAACAGATCCACGGCCACAGTTCTGATTTTTCGTTCTTATTGCTGTAAAATGAGGAGAACTAAATAATCCTGGAACGTTCTGCGGCTCCACGTCGTTCACGACCGTCGTGTGAATATTTGGCTTTTAGCTGCGACCTTTGAACAAAACATAAACATGTTTGGAAGACTGCTGCATTGTGGAAATACTTTTACTGGACCTCAGCACCGAGCCAACATATCTCAGTCGCCCCCTGGTGGCTGGCTGCAGTACGGGTCGTAAACTCCGCCTCCTCCATGTGAGCAGATGGGACGTGAGCCAAACTAAAACATCAAAGTACGCGTCAAATAAATGTTTCCCAAAGATGGTTTCTGTCACTTTAGGTCGTTCTTATCACGCTGATGTTTGTTCAAGTGCTCGTTTTCCTGATCAGTTTGGATTTGATTAGTTATTTGATGATATAAAAAGGGGTTTTCACGTCATGAGTGACAGGCGGCAGCTTCTGGCTCCAGATGATGGGATACTTTGGCTTCAATTCAGTGCAGTGGGAGGAAGTGGAAACGTGTTGTCTATCTTTATTTAGTCCAGGATCAGTAAAGCCTTCATTAGAATCTAAAATTCTGCATCGGTTGTCGGCGAGACGTGAGTTTCTGCACAGAGCGAATATCACTATTTCATTAGCCGATGCTACTTCCCAACAACATCCAGTATGCCAGTTTCTTTAACCTGAGCAAGGTCATACAACAATGATCCAGACAGCTGTTCAAAAAATAATAATATGTATTTATTTTTTAACGTACTGGTTTTAGCTGATAAGCAAAGTTCAGGTGTTGGAAACATTATCAGGAAGGAAAAAATGGAATCAGAACATCTTAAGGTAGGGAGGATTGTGTGGCCAGTGGATAAAACTATTTAATTTAAACTCATGGCTCTAAGTTTTGTGATTTTCAGATTAAACACGAATGATTCATCTGTGTGCAAAAAACTCTAAACTTGTTCACATAAGTTTTATGTTCCTGGGTGGTTTTGTTCTTCACGGTCGATGAATTCGAACATGACAAAAAAGTTTGACAACAAAAGAAAACTTCCAGCATTTAACATTTAAATCTTCCCTCCAGCTGAGGCAGACGGCCTGGTTAAACATTATAAATACTTTAAATTCACAAATACTCTCTCCTACTGAAACAAAGCAGAGGTCAGGTCACCTGACGTTTTGTGATCTTTGGGAAATATTTATTCATCATCGCCGTCGTCTCTCTGAAGTTTAGACCTCAGAGAGACAGTATCAGATTGTTCTGTCGTCCTCCAGGAGGTTGACGTGCACATCAAAGTGTTCACAGTCAACTTGCCTGATTAAATGAGAACTGATGGTTTTAAAAGGAGAAAGAAGAAGAAGAAGAAGAAGAAGAAGAAGTCCATGTTGAGGTTCAGGTTGTCAGCAGAGGAGCAGGGGCGTCCCGGATCAGGAGAACCATCCGTCCCTCATGGCCCGAATGATTCGACTCTCTGCACTATCATCATCGTCGTTTTCTCGTGGGTCTGCAGCATCAGGGGACACAAACACAACATAAACATTTAGACTGTGTAATAAAACAAGAAGGCAGAGGCGTCACTACACACACCAGTCTGGTCTCCACCTGTAAGTAGATCCTTGCAGAGCTTTTTATAACTAACCTGTAAGCTGCAGGGGAGCCTGTGTAGCTCAGTTAGTATGACAGGTGCTCCCCCCCCCCATGTACTGAGGCTGCAGCCCTTTACTCCCCCACACTCTCTCCCCCTGTCCTATCAATTAAAAGCATTAATATGCCCCCTTGTATGCTGCAGCTAAAGCCCACTTGACACCAAAGATTCACAATGAGACTATCAGAAACTTGTGACTACTTGCAGTGTGCTGTTGTGAAAAGCGTTACTTCACCTCTCACTACTGCCTGTTTTGTAGCTGGATATAATCTGTAGCGTCTGAAAACATAAATGAGCACAGTGATGGTGAGTTACTGCTGCAGCTGCATTTCTAGTACTGATTAAAAACTATAAACATAAAAGGTGTGTGCAGAGTGTGTGTGGCTGAGCGGAGGGGGAGACAGACCTGGTTGTGTCTAAAGTGGATCTACAGACGAGCGAGAGTGATAATTTTCACCCCACCCGCGATCTTTCCTGAACATACTCACCAACCTCGAGTCCTCAAAAATAGGCAGCTTTTCAAAACAAAACAAACAAAAAAAAGAGTTTCAGAGACTTTGTTTCCTGCATTTTGGTGACTTCTGAAGAATAGAAATAAAATAAGTTTTAGTTTTTAAATTCTTCGGAAAGAAATCATTGAAAGTGGCCTGCCCGCTGTGGAATATTCATCGGTTTTCTTTTCATTTATTTTTTGCCCCTAAAACAAAACTTAGGTGACAGATTTGACAAAGTGCCTGCCCCTTTCCTTTAAAACTTTCTTTAAAAAAGGGGAATTCTGGTGTAGCTGTAACTTTCTGAGTTGGAAGGTTTAAACATGCCGTGCAGAGTCAGAAACGAGTTCTGATCATGAAAAGGAAAGAAAAATGTGTGAGAATGTGTCATAAATGGGGAGAAATACAGGAGAACTGGGATCTTAGGAGGAAATAAAGGAGGGCAACGAAAAACAAAACAAAAACCAGGAGTCTCGTGGGAAAATCTGAAAGGTTGGAAAGTATGTTCCATAACTGAGCTAATGATTTTGTCCCAAATATAAACCAGATTTTAAACAGAGTCTGTAATAAAACATAATTAGTTCATACAAGGTGCACAATTAAGAACAAACGTACAAATCTTGATCGAGTTTCACATTAAAAACATGAAAACATGGAGTAAATGACATTATTTTTAGTCAGCTTGGCATGTTGGGACTTTAGGAGACCTGAAGACGAGAAGTACGGAGACATTCTGTGTTTTTTTACATTTGAAAACTGGTCACATTCACATTTTTTTGGGAGATTCTGCAACACTCGTTTCCTGTGAAACTCCAGCAGTGTTTTGCAGTTACTGTTATTACATTATTCTTTTCTGGTCTCACCTTTCATTTCACCGTTCTTCTCTCGTCCACTAAAACAATTTGTCGTCTACCGTCAGCATGAATCCACGTGAACGCAACATAAAGCTGCTCCCTGTCTTCATTCACTCTTTCTCACTCAACCACTGCTGCTCTTCCTCTCTGGAGATGAAACTTGTTCTTGTTTCTGAACAAACGAGTTGAACCTCAGGAGTGAAAGTGGCCTTAAACTGTTTTCTGAGTATTTACTGAGAACGAGTTAAGCTGTTGAACAGACACAGTTACTGACCAAATAGAGGGTCGAATATGTCGGATCCGGTGTCACTTCTGTACGAATTGTCCGAGTCGTCTGAGTTATCGTCGCTGTTGTCGTCGTCGTCGCTGTTGCTGCCGAGAAGCTCTGCAATCTGCAGGAGGAGAAGTTTGAAAAAAGGGGAAGCATTAACAGTAAAAACTAGAAATCAAGGAGACACAACAACAAACATTTGGACGAGTTGCTGCATAAACAGTAACTGATTTTACTGTCAACTTTTCATTTCCATTTTTGGGCCTTTAGCCACTTTATGAAGAAAACAGACCACATCAGACGCAAACATGAACAAAATCTGATTTGATTTCTGGTTTGGTCACAGTCGTTTTTCTTTTGAACACAAATTGATGATATTATCAGATAATATTTGATTTGTCTATAAATTCCTAGAACAGGTTTCTCATCTTTGACCTCTGAAGTCTCTGAAAAGCAAACAAATTTACTGAATCTATTCAAAACATTTATTAATATCGTGATAAATATTGAATTGTGGTCTTTTAATCGTGGTAGTATGATACCTTGAGTTTTTGGTGTTGATACGTCCCTAATATTTTATAATTATTTGAAGGATTACACATCTTAAAAATCCTGGAGTGTTGTGGAGAAAATTTATGGAAACCAGACGGATAAAAACTGTCTAAAAATGCTTCAACAGACGGTAAAAACTCGCCGGCTGTAACCAAAAGAAGAAATATGATCATATCATGAAATCAGGTACCTCTTCATCTGTGGGAGAGTTCGGTTGGTCCTCGTCTCCTGGACCGTCGTCGTCGTCGTTGGCCAGTTCCTCTAAGAGCGGGTCTGTGTCCATGTCGTCATCATCATCATCGTCATCTGTGTCTGAGGAATCATCGTCGTCCTGGTCTTCATCGTCCTGGAAGAGTAAAACATGAATTTAAAAACAGAACATCAACTGAACAAATGAAGAGTCACAGTCGCCCTGAATTATTATTTACAAACATTAACACTTTGAGCATCTTGACTTAACTTTTCACTCCCTCGTGGATAAGTGTAATTAAATGATTTAGAATATTTTAGACTAAAATCATGACATGTATGTTTGCACAGTGTTTAGTGTGCAGCCACACACACAAAAAAAACCCCACTGCAGTTGTCGTCCTCACCTGATCGTCGTCGTCTCCTTCCTCAGCCAGTTTCTGTCGTCCCACCCCGTACAGACGACACACGGTGTCCAAGCTCACAGTGTCCTGGTTCTACAGAGGAACGTGTTTAAAAGACAAACACAAACAATATATCTGTGGTTTCATGAGCTAAAAGGAAACTAAAGACTATTTTCATTCTTGATTATTTTCTCGATGGACTGTTTGGTCTGTAAAATGTCAGAAAATCAGTGTTTCTCAAAGTCCAAGTCTCAGTTGACACTTTTTTAGACCAAACACATACTTAGTTCATCGAGAAAATAACTGCAAGATTAAACAACAATGAAAATATGTTTTATAGTTGCAGAAAGTGCAAGAAAAGGTTGTCATGTCAGCAGACCCGTCTAATAATCTTTCAACATGTTTAATTCAAGAATTTTAAGTCTGAAGCTGAAACTGTTCAGTTCACTTTGAATGATTAGAGATCATAAACTTTCTCAGGGATCATATCTCAGTTGTTGTTTTTTCCAGCTTTTTTGATATAGTCTGTATTAATGTTGAAGAAATATTTCACCATGACGGCATCAGAACATGTCCACTGTTCAGGCTACGACTGAGAGAACATCATCACTGGTTAAGTACCTCGATGACAGCCAGGTAGCAGTCTTTGGTGTCGGTGCACAGGTCAAAGATGTTCCTCTTCACGTCCACTGTGACTGTAAAAAGACAAAACAAAACCCAAGTTCTGAGTTTTAAACTAAAGCAAAGGAGGAATATAAATCCACCGTCCTATAAGAAACAGCAGAAACAAATCAACTGAGACGTGTGGTTAAAGGGAAAAGACTCAAACCAACAGTTGTACCTCCGGGAGTCACCAAACACACACAGAGGTTTTAAATTAGTTTCTCCTGTTTTAAAAAATACATAAAATAAAACCTTGAACAGCCAACTCGTGATTCGACCTTTAAGTCTGCAACAAACAGGAAGTGCAGCCTACCGATGGGCTTGTAGTCTGTAGCATCGAAGGTTCTGAAGGACGAACCGAAGGGACTCTTCATCTGCTGGTCCATCGCGTCGTCCTCATCATCAGCCTGCAGCATCGCTGTAAAAATACGTGTGTGTGGGGAAAAAGACAGCACATGTAACTCACTGTGCAACAACGGTTCAGTCCATTAAAGACGTTTGTCTCTGACACGGAGGACACAGCTCGTACCTCCATACATGATGGTGGCGTTGCTGTTGAAGACCAGCCTGCACTGGTCCAGAGCAGGAGCCGTGTGCAGGAGGTGGAAGGTCCTCAGGTCCCACTGACACCTGCTGTCAAGGCTGAAAACTACAGACGGGGGGCATCTGCCGAGGACAACTGACTGACTGAGGACAACTGACTGACTCAAGAACCGCTTTATACCTGCAAACTGGAAACAACGTGTAAAACCTGTGATTAATCTGATCTGCACTCTGGATTTTCTGATTCCTTCTTGGGAAAATTAGATAGAAATGTCCTAATTCATTATTAATTTCAAACTTGCATATATTTGCAACACAAACCGTCCAGTCACCAACAACAGTTTTCACAATCAGAGGGCTGAACTATGAAGAGAGCTCGACTCAGTCAGGTTTTCTCTGGTCCAGTCAAAGATATGAGATATCACAACAGGAGTTATCAACCTTCCTTCATTAATCAGGTTTCCTTCTCACTGAAGAGAAACAGGTCATTATAATGGAGAGCTACGAGGAATATTTAAAAAAATATTGCAGCAACAAAGCAACACCGCTTCTGCAAATAAGGCGAGAGAAGGAACGCTGGAAAACACTGTTGATCATCAGATTATTCACTGAAATAACAAGAACTGTTTTCATCCAGTCAGGAGGAGAAAGAAAGAGTAAATGAGTCGTGTTTTGTTCTTAAACTTTATAGAACAAAAGAGGTAAAAAGCCTGTGTGTTTATGTCACTTTGGATAATATTCTTTTAGAGGATCAGAGGATACGATCTCAGTGTTGACGATGACCTCCAGGCCGTTCGGGTGGAAAACTCCGCTGATGTTCATGTTGAACTTGTCAAACTTGTGGATGGCTCGCGACGCCCGCACGTCCCACAGCACGCCGTCGTTTAGCACCAGGTCGTCGGTGGGGTTGAAGGTGGCACAGTTCCTCTTGTAGTTGTTGGCCAGGGCGGGTTCGTTCAGGGTCAGAGTCTTCTGACCCGTCTGGATGTCGTAGATCTGCAGCACGCAAGGAGAAATTAGTAAAATACAAGAGAAAAGGAGATGAAGAAGAGTTGGGAGATGTTGAGGACGTCAGCAGGTTATAACACAGAGGACCGTGACGTTAGAGAACAGTGAACTGAAGAACAAAGGACGTTCAGTGGCATCGAGTCGTGACAGAACGTTTGAGGTTACGTACGTGTGCGACTTGGTCCTTGGTGCCGATGACTCGGTCCTGAGAGAGTTTACTGAACTCCACGTAGTGGTCGTCCACAAACGAGTTCCTGAAAAACAAAAACACGTCAGCAACGTGGGGCCTGTACCGACCAGTACGAAGCTTCATAACTTTGTTCATAACACTGACATTCAAACAGCCCAGACTCTAAACTGGTGCATAAAATAAAAAATGTGTGAGAGTTTTACTTCATGCTAAAGACACCGTCCATACTCCAGAGAGCAGACAGGGGGACACTCCAGGACGCTGAGGTGAGCAGCAGCTTCCCATCCTGAGAATCAAAATAAAAGTTTTAATATTTATTTTTTTTTACAGCTGCTTTAAGATTACAGATCTCATCATGAGCTGATAATTGAATTGCTTTTATTTATATAATTTGGTCCCATCCAACCAACCAACATGACAGCAGGTGATCTGAAATGTGTGCGTGTGTGTGTGTGTGTGTGCGAGAGTGTAAACACACCCTGGAGGGTTCGAGGTGAGTGATGGCTGACGTGTGGCAGGTGTAGTTGGCCACCTCCTCCCCAGAGAACACGTTGTAGAGTTTGAGGTGACCGGAGCAGGTTCCCAGCATCAGGAAACGCTCGCGGGCTGAAAAGGCACAACAGGTGAAACCGCTCTCGTCTCGGCCGTCGCCCTCGTGGAAGACCGACATCGGACGAAACCTAAACAGAGATGATGAGAAAAAAAGACAAATCTCAGCTAGCTTGAAATAATCTGCACTCAAAGATTAAAAAAGAAACAACACAGTGACTCAGGTGACGCGTCTGTTCATTACCTGCTGAATATCAGGTGTCTGTCCAGACACCCTCGGTCCACGCCTCCATATGTGGGGTACAGCACTCTGCTCCCCAGGCGGGCGGTGAAGTTGGGCGAGGCCTGTCGCCTCTGCTTTGGCTCAGGGCAGCGGTGGGGGGTGAAAAGGGAGAAGGGGGGGCAGGTGGTGACGGGATTGGGGCAGCGGGCGTGTTGTTCCCTCAGGTACTCGGTGATGATGCTGTCGAGGGTCGGGGGGGAAGGAAGGTGGCGCTCCAGCTGCTTCTTCATGGCTGGAGTCTGAGCAGGAGAGAAGAAACGGTCACGAGACGATCCAAGTAGGGATGTTAATGACTAATCATTGATCAATAAATCACCATTAAGATTAATTTAACTGATTAAAAATGAATTAACGGGGAAAGAAACGTGTAAAATACCCAACAAAAGTTCCCCGAGCCACAATTATCAAGTTTGATAATTGACTGTAACACCTAAGTGATTATATTGTTTTGCATCAATCTATCAGTTGATTAATGGCTCATGTTCAATAAATAAGCAATAATCAAAGTGTGCGACTGACCTGTATGAAAGCACCGTGGTCAGACTTCTGTCTCAGTGCACGCAGTTTTTTCCCTGAGCTGCAGTGGGCGACCGGGCGTTCCCGTGAGAACAGGATCCGCCCGGCCAGATGTGAGCCCTGCCCGTGAGGTCCGGTGTGAGGTGGGGTGAGGGCAGAGGTGGACGCAGAGGAGGACGAGGGGGGAGGAATGACGAGGGAACGAGAGGAAGAGGGAGTGGTGGTGGAGGAGGAGGGTACAGCAACTGAGGACACGGGGGAGGATCCAGCGTGGCCGGAGACACGAGCGGCGATCCCGCCAGCTAACCGGCAAGTCCTGGGAACAACCGAGGAGGAGGAGGGGGGAGGGGTGACACAGGAGGCGGCGTTCGGACAGAGGGACGCTGCGGGCAGATTAGCCTCTTTAACGAGCGTGTTGGCGGTGTCGTGGAGCCCTTTAGCCAAGAGGTGGTTTCTGATCAGCATGAGCAGCTCCTTCTCGGAGAAGGTGATCCGCGACTGGGCGACCACATTCGCCCTCTGCAGACGAGCCAATGAGACGTCAGTACCCATGAGGAGGGGCTTCCCCGACACTCGCTCGGTCAGCTCGGCCGCGTATCGGCAGAAACGGACGTGCTCGCTTCGTTTGTCCTGCAGCACCGGCTCCTTCATGAGCTGGGGAGGGAAGAAGAATAAAAGGAAATGTGGTTTGGGTAAAAATTTCACAGAAATAACAAGTGTGCAAAAATATGTGGGTTATGGTATAACATACAACATTACACAGAACAAATAGAGAATAAGAAATGTGTAGAACTCTGTATGTCACAGTCTATACACACACAACAGTGTATTGTGACTCACCTGTTGAATCTGGCTGCTGGTGAAAAGCGGCAGTTTGCTGATGATTTGTCTGATCGCTGAGCTGCGAGAGAGTCCAACCAGAGCTTTACAGGCCAGAGCTCGGATCAGGTCTGCGTCGGTGATCGGCATCTTCACCGACAGCAGAGACAGAAGCACCTGGTGGAGACATACGGGAGTGTGAGACGGTCCGTGACAACACAGGGGACTGAGGAACTTTTTCCTGTTTAATATATAATTAAATCTAAATCCAGAGAACTGGTGGAGAGTGAATCGATCACATGGTTTCAACATTTTGTGCCAAAGTTATGAACTTTTGAGTGTTTGATCTCAGTGTCAGCAGCCTAAAGCAGCACTAATACTTACTCACTTTTTCAGAAACACTTTTCTTTCTTTTAAGTGTCTTTTCTTTTTACAACTGTTCTATAATTCTTACAGATCAGACATAAACTTAAATAATCCTCCTTCTCATTCTCACCTTTATGCCGTTGTTGTTCTGCACCAGTTGCCACATGTGGGCCAGCACTCTGTTGTGGGGGGCGGGGGGCTGCTGGGGGTGGAGCGACGGCCTGAGCGGGGTGACGGCGAAAACGGCCACGGTGTTCAGGCTCTGGTCTGGAGCGCACACGCAGTTTATTATCACCTGGGGCGAGACAGAGGAGAAGACGGGAGCTGATTTAAAGTTCAGGTTGTGCAGAGAAGAAACAAAAACAGAAATAATTTGAACTGATAAACTGCTGCTGTGTTTCTTCTCTTAGTCGTATTGAGTTGTTCTTTGTTATGGAAAATGCTGATATTACCAGCGGCCTCATCTTTTCATCATGTCTTAACATTTCCTGCGTTAAGTTTCCCACCTGCTAGCTTGATAAATTGTTCGCTTAGATGCCGACAGTTTGAACGACAAGCATATTGTGCACAAATGTCATAATCACAAGCTCATAAGTTTAACTTGAAGACGGCTTTAGACACAAAGGTGCTATAAGCTAAATGCTAATATTTGCTAATTAGCACTACGCGCTGAGTGCAGCTGAGGCTGAAGGGGATGTCAAGAGTTTTGCAGGAATGTCGTCCGTGCAGGACATTTTTATAATGTTGAAAAAATCAAAGTGATACAGAGACGAACAGGAATGCACAAAAATGTCACAGCTTAGGACTGATATTACCGTGCTGATCATGTGGCTAACAAACAGAATCGGTCACTGATTAAAGCCATCAGCTTACTTGTAGTGCAGATTTCTGGATCTCAGCATCGTTGATGAACACTTCACCTTCTGCGACGCCCAGAATGATGCTCATACCTGCAACAGATACCAGAGACACACACAGCAGAGTTCAGACAGCCTTTACTGTCAGATCTAAATTGTTACTATAAATGCAATTGCAAAAATAATAGAAACTTCACATAATTCTTATGTACCCACTGCTTCACCAGCTGTTCATAAAAACTTGAAACTCATGATTAGTTAATGCTCGTTAATTTCAAGGGTGAGAGATAAACGGAGGACTTCAATCTATGAATGAAATGAATTGTTTCATTCAAATATGAAAAGATGTTTGGTTTACAAAGGTCACTGTCAGGATGAAACGTGATCATTTTAAGTAATAAAGCATTTTTAAACAGTATTTTCCAAACTGAGACATTTCATTAAGTAAAAATTAAAGTGAAAACTGAGAGTTCTACTGACCCACAGTGGAAACAGGCGACCTGGTTTCGTCCAGAACTTCAACGGTGTCCTCAAGCACCAGCTGGACTTTAGGAACCACCACGAGGATCGCCAGGATGTCCAACGCATAACGTACCGTGTCACTCCTGGACAGAGAGACAGACGGGCACGAAGAGAGGGAGACAGAGCAAAAAAGGTTTGGTTACTTATCAGTGTTGTGAATTTATCAACATATATTCACACAGATGGAAACAAACGCTGAACTCACTTCTGCGTTCGTTTAAGACTTTAAGATTTATATTTCTGGACCTCAGAGCTGATCGATTCATGACTGTCACAACTTTACCTGCCATAGTAAGTCTTCCAGTCGCAGGCTGCAGATATGAGCTGCAGCATTAAATGGACACACGCCAACTTGTAGAAAACCTCGACTGGTTCCCAGTGGAGCTGAGGAGGTCCGCACTCGATGAGAAACTCCATCATCTCGATAACCTGATCTCTGGTGTACGTATAAGCCTGGAAAC
>JAJHUR010100492.1:0-15977 GCA_027495735.1 Lutjanus campechanus | reverse complement strand
AATTTTAAACATATATACCACAGAGTTGACTCTTGCTAATTAGCTCGGTGAGATACAGCAGAGCCTCTTGAGCCAGAAATTGTGATTCAAGCCTCAACTGATGTAAAATGCACATTAGAATGCCACCTTTTTTTTGTCTTCCTACACTCTGCTTGTTGATCAGAACTGCCTAATTTCGCCTAAAATCGCCCGGCCCCGACCATTGCTGCGCAGCAGCTATAATTTTATATTATATTTGTGTATTTACTTTTGCACAATGTCAGCAAGGGAGAAGACGGTGGCATCATTCCCATCCAGACTTTCAGTGTCTCTGGCGTGGTGGATCTCCACAGACTTCACCTCCTCCTCTTGTTCCCTGAAACATGAACACACACAACCTGCCATGTTAAAAACATGAATTCTCTGTTGTGATGATGCAGTACTGTATGTGTTACTCTCAGCTCCTGTCAAATAAATGGATCCAGGTACAACACAAAAGAGATTCTCAATAATGCGTTGGAAGCCAACTGGCTCCGCTTGTTCAAATTCTGATTCGCATGTTTTTCAATACACACTCACACACACAAAAATGAGCCCTGGAACCAGGATGGAATTATATTGTAAATACACACTCAAACCAGCATAATCACACAGCATAACACAATAATAAGACATCACTCACCTGAATCTGATAAGGTCTGTGTAGAGGAAGGGCGGCACGAAGAAGGTGAGAATCAATTTCCAAACCTCAGTACTCCTCTCCATGTCACCCCACCAGATCTGAGACAGCAGAGACTACAGCAGAGAGCAGCACCGTCACCACCACAGCTCCCGAACAACATCACACTCACTGAGGAGGACATTCATCTACTGTACACTGCCTGCATCAGTATCAATTCATCACACCAACTTTAGATTTTCTGAATTTGTTTGATTGTGACATCTTAATAATCTGTTAAATCCTACAATTGGACGGAGGGCAGCATGTCTACCTGAACTCCGTCGTGGCTGAAGAACAGTCGGGCGTCAGCCGCTGTGGCCATCTGCAGGCACGTAGCTCCGCCCCACACTGGAGACTTCCTTATAAGGAGAGTGAAGGAGCGGCTCTCACTGTTCTGATAACACTCGCCGAATACGTCTTAACACACAAACAACACAGAACACACAGAGTAATGTTAGTATTTTTTCTTCTTCTCCAGATAATGACTGAATTTTCATTTTTGGATGAACTATCCCTTTAAAGGTCTAATTAAAGGAGGAGCCCTCACATGTAGACAGCAGAGAAGCTTGTGGTCTGGCTTACCCTGTGCCAGGTTCTCAAACTTCTGTGCCAGTTCCTTCATGGCAAGTTTGGTCTCAGTCTCACTCTCGAGCTTGGAAAGCTCCCGCAGCATCTTGCATCCACCCAGAGCGCTCAGCACCGACTCCCCTGCCTAAGGGAACACAGGGTGCAGATAAGTCTTTTATTAATCTTTTTGCTGATGATATAATTGTATATGCCCCAGGTGCTGTCCCAGCCCAGGCCCTGACACGTCTTCAATCTGCTTTAAATGTCTTCTAAGAACAGACCAGTGTTGACACAGAAAAGACAAAGAATGTTATTCTCTCTTTCCACCAGTGAGTCTGACTGTCCTGGCATTAACCCTTCATGTCTGTCCTCAACTATGCAGATATTCTGTATTGTCATGCTTAGGGATGGCTCAATGCCACTTTTTCATGTAGGATACCAATACTGATACTGCAACCTTGAGTATGCAAGCAGAGCGGAGTGAAGCAAGCAGGGAGCGTGAGCGTGGAAGGGTTGGATGGAGCGTGGAGCTGCTTTTTTAAAACGATGGAGCATCACCTTCTCTCCAGCTCCAATTTCAGGTACTGCTCACACCACGGGTCTGACATGTGCCCAAGTGCCCATTGAACAGACACCCACACTGTTTTGAACTGTCATGTGGATAAACTGTCCAGAGCTGTCGCTCCCTCTTCATCTCCTCGGTGTGTGTCCATGTTCAGTTTGGGGTCTAAAACATCATTGCTGTAAACTGAGTGAAGGTGATGTAAATTATCCTGCTGCCTTTTCCTAAAATATTACTGGTTCTGTGGTATTGATGCATGTATATTGAAGCTTTTAGTGCATCTTGGACTATAGCCTACGGTTTGAACTAAAGCTGAATTACAATGCAGATTTTTCTTTTTCGGAGTGAGCTATCTGAGCGGAGCGGGATGAATTCTGAGTTGGGTTACACTTAACCCAGTCATTTAAAAAACATAATGCTTGAACTGTGAAACATAATTTAAAAAAAAAGATTAAGTAAAATAAAAATGAATAAAAATCAGCTCAAATGAAACCAAATTTAATGGCAGCTTTGAAAAAAATGGGAGCTTCGTGACCTCAGTAAGTTTTCTGAAGTATGCACATGCTGGTCAGCCTGTTTCTTAATGCACATTAACGGTTTAACTCTGAAAGAGTCTCACCATCTCCCAGAAGTAAATTGCCATTTCACTGCGGTTCTGCAGGACGGCCCAGATGAAGAGGGCTGCCCATGGTGAGAGGCAGCGCTGGTTCCGGTACGTACAGTCCCCCAGCAGCATCTTATTGATTTGCTGAAGGTAAAATAAGACACAAGAGTCACCGGAGAGGCAGTCAGGTCTGAACATACTGATGACAAACATCAACCAACCATGCATTATTACACCTATTTCAAACTGTGCCAGCAGCTTTTTCTGTTGTTCTCAGTGAAAGATGTTAATAAAAATAATTTTATTATTTTAACATGAATAATAACAAAAAATAGGAATAAAAAAAATAATCATATCCTATGGGAAAAGGCTGGAAATGCATACAAAAATAAACCCCCCAAAAAGTTGGAAACATTAGTACTTTTTAATGAAAATACAAAAACTTTGTGTTTTTTGATTCAACAAACTTATTGCATGTATAAATTTGAAAATTGTCAAAATGACAGCCTTGGCTGTTCTAAAGTAGTCAACTTGCAGTATGGGGAGAATTTAGTCTTCAGACCTTCCTGCCAGAGAGTTTTCTGGCAAAAGCAACAGAAAGCTTTCTAGAAGACAGGCTTTAGGAAGTCATGTGACATAGTAAAAAGAGCGACCAAGTAATTTACACACTAAAAAAGGCTTTATACAACTTTATACAAGGACATGTAAATAAATTTTGACGTTCCCTGCTCACTGACCCTGATAGCCTTCCTGGTGCTGGTGCTGGGGTCCAGGCCCAGAGGTCCATAGTAGAATGGCTGACAGACATCACCTATCAGGTCCCACAGCAGGCGGGATACCTGCAGCATTACCACATACATCACAACTACTGCATGAAGAGCAAGGATGCTTTCACATACTAACACTCAATATAAAGCAGGCGAACAAACCCAATTACAGGGAAAATTTGTCACTTTTTATGTGTTCATCCAGTCAGTGTTAATGCTAAATGTAGTCAATTGAAGCAATAAATTCATCAGTGCTGCTATCGACAGAAAAAGCTGAGTTCTTCTGCAGCAAAATCTGGTCTAATTCCTGTATCCAGTGATGTCACAGTGATGGTGGCGTTGGTGGCGTTGGCGTTAAAGAACTAAGATTTCTTGTCTCCACCTGCGGTGCCTTACTGCTTGCCTTCCAGCTTTTTCTGGCAAAAATGGCATTTCATTTTATTCTTGGCATGTGTTATAGCGTATTTCATGCACCACCTACTGTGGAGTTCCTCAAGGCTCAGTCTTTGGCCCTTTTATCATTCTCAATTTATATGTTACTAAGTACAACACACTTTCCACTTTTATGCAGATGACTCCCAGATTTATTTCTCTTTTGCTTCTAACAATATAATACAACTGGTCAAAATACAATCCTGTCTTACAAACATTAAAGGTTCCCTCTTGCCCATCCTCCCCTGTTCCTGCTCACCTCATACAGGTTGAGCTCCATTGCTGATGCAGGTCCAGATAGCGCACTCTGGGGAGACTTTAGAGGTACTGACACAGCTCCATCCAGGTTTGGGAGGGATCCAGCCAGGCCCTGCCTCTCGCTTAGTCGCCTCTGGAGCAGAGTGTAAACCAGAGAGCTGTCTGAAAGTGAGTGGTACAAGCTTTCCAAGCGGTGGTATGTCAGGTAGTCCAGGATGTTCAGACCATTCTCGCAGAAGAGACGCACAAACTGGGGCTTGTCATTGATCAGCGCATCTGTCATGGAGTCTTCAAGGTCCTCATACTGGATCAACAACAGGATCACATCATCAGCATACATTTGTTGTCACTGTCTGTACTTTTGCAATCCATTGAGTGAAAAAACAAGATTAGGTCACTACACTGTAGCCTCTGCAGACTGGCGAGGGGTTAGACTTTTACATAACGTTCCCTCTGATTCTGACCTTCCACTGTATGTCTCCATTGAAGAGCTCAGCTTTGGCGATGTCAACTCGATTCCAGGCCACAGCCAGTTTCAGCTCCTCAGTGTACTCACTGGCTTCACTGGACACGCGTTTGCTTGCTTAACACACACAGACACACACACACACACCCAGAAAGCAAGATTTACATGTAAGGTACCATAATGGACACTGGATTAATAATGCTTGACATGACGTTATTTAGCGTGCATGCACACTCTGTCACAAAACATGAACCTGAACATGGCTCCAAGCTAAGGATCTACCATGAAGATTTAGGCCAAAAACTCGGTGTAAATGACATCTTTCAAGTCAACTTGGCATGTCAGGGCTTTAGGAGACTTGTTTTACACCAGACGAGCAGTATGGTCACCATTCACTTCAGTTGTTTGGGAGATTCTGCAACTCTTTTTTCCTGTGAAAACCCACCAGTGTTTTTGTGATCTAAACAAACTAAACCCGACCTTCATTCGGGATGAGGGTAAGTAGATAACAACTGAATTTTCTATTCCTTTAAGTGTTTGATTTGTTCCTGTTTTTCTCCAGCTGAGAAACACTGTGAAATAGGGGCCTATTGTGTCTCAAACCGAGATGAAGATGATTATTATTAGATGATTGTTCACACATTTATTTTGTCTCTTCTCAGCTACTATAACTCCCTTCTTACCTGTGTTAGCAAAACTTCTTGTATCATTTAAAAGTGGTCCAAAAGAATTTAATATCTCCACGCTGGCTTCATCAAACTCAGACTTTAGTTCAGGGTTCTTGTAATTCCTTATGGAGCTCTGCAGGGTCAAGCAGCTGTCTACACTAGAGATCTACTGCAGCTCTATGTTAGCAGCAGGTTTCTAAGGGCCTCTGATCAGGGTTTGCTGGTTATTCTTCGCTGCAGGTGTAAATCTAAAGGCAACTATGCCTTTGAGGTCAAATCTCCAAAACTCTGGAACACTTATCCAGACTGGCCATGTTGTATTTTACATCAGTTGTCTGTTATGGGTTTTTTTTTTTTTTTTTTTTTTTTTCTTTACTGTAAATCACGTTGTGATGTTCTGCTCATTCACGGTGCTATTACAAATAAACTTACCTCTAACAAGGGCTTTGAGGAGAACTGTGTCAAAATCATCAGAACCCTCCTGTTCCCCGTGGAAAACAGTGATGAGCTCTCTGTTCTGATAAATACTCAAAGCCTGTATGCACACAGAGGTAAAGAAAGCAAATCAATGCTGGAATAAGTTTCATTTCATACATCACAAACATTTACATATGCACTCATACTCATAAGTGCTGATGGATGTGTAGATTAGTAATGTGCGTGGGGTTGGATCAGGCTGTCAGGTTCTTATTATTTAATTAATTAACTAACAGTCTCCTAGACATAAATGAGCTCTATTTAAGACCAATATGAGACTTTAACCATTTTCTCATACTTTTCTTAAATTTGGCTCCTGAGAAATACGAAGAAGAAAGGAACAGTTCAAAACAAGATCTCGTCTTTGTCTAGCCTGTGTCTTCTTGGCATAAATGAACTCAATTTAAGACCAATATGACCATTTTCTCATACTTCTTAAATTCGGCACCTGAGAAATAGTGTTTGTCTCATCTCAGACTGATTTAAGCCCAATTGGAGATCTTAAAATTTTCTCTTTTTTTTTCACTGATGTTAAGTTTGTCTTAAATAATCAGCTCTTGAGATAACAGTGAGATCTAAAAGAACACTTGGTGGTCTTAAATGAGATTTTAAATTTGTCTCGGTGGTCAAATTTAAGTCCTGTTGCTCCATTTGGTTGGTATGACAAACAGATGAGACTTCAGTAAGCTCAGAATAAGAATCTCATTTATTCCTCCAAAGACAAAGAAAAGAAGATTGTGAGAAACAAAATTTTTCCTCTGGGCAGTGGTGAAGGACAGCAGGAGTTATGTTCAGCCTGATTGTTTGACCCTGGTTGCGCTGCGTCCTGTGGATTTGTTTGCCTGTGTTGGACTGCTGCCGTCTGCTTCTGACTCTTTCCTGCCCCAGGATCTTGTAAGCTAATGTACCTCCACCTTTAGAATGTTCAATCATTGAATCTGCCCTTATCATCTGCAGTCCATCCCTGTTACCTTGCACGCACCCAATGTGACCCAGACAGCAACTACAACACTACTCACTTTGCTACTCCACAAACAAAGAAACACACACATTAACACACACACACACACACACACACACACAGACTCAAACATGTGCTGTCTGACTCACACTATCCACTAGCTTCTCCAGCTCTGCTTCAGCTGAGAAGTGTCTCCGGACCTTCTCGCGGACCCAGTCGCGGAGCTCGGTACTGAGACCATCAGCAGCATCGCCCTCTGGTGGAGGAGAGGTGGGACTGAGGGGCACAGTGGGGAGATCGTCCAGCAGCTCAGCGATGAAGTCTGCAGCTGGACCAGAACCAGCAAGAACCAGCCAGGGTGTAGCTCTCTTCAGGGAGGTGTCTAATCTCTAACCCGGGAATTATATGGAGACAAAAAAGGTCTCAGTGAGATGGACATGATCACACAGTCAGAAACTTAACTACTTCATCTAAAAATACAAATACCATATGGCATGAAATATAAGGCATTATAATAAAACTTTATAATCACTGTACAGTTTGGGGGGCTGGTTGGAAAAAAAGATACCTCCATGGGCAAGCAAAAATCAGTATTACTGACTTTTGTATTTGGATATTCACAGTACTAACTTTTTAATTTCAGAATATCTTTTAGCTGAAATTTGACACTGATCTGATCACTAGACTAGAATGTATCTTTTGGTCACTGGATTTTCCTTTCAGAAATGGAAATTAAAAACACGATTTATTTTCTATTTTGTATAACAAAAAATAAAATCACTAGAAAACAGCACAGTGAGATTTCTGCAGATGACAGGCTTTGTTTTGCAATGCCTAAAATCATATCAGAGTAGTTTTTCAAAGACTAAAGCAACCGTGATAGACCGATTAATCAGCCAGCCAGGCTGATTTTCTGGCTTTTTGCAATAACTGGCGTTGTCGATGCCTACACTCACAAGGCCAATAAAAAAAAAACAATAATGTCTTCAGACACATCTGTCTTGTGAAAGTTAGTTATGTATCTGTACTGTAACTGTCATGCAGCCTGCTGTATACAGTATGTTAACATGTTTCGTCCATCCTAAACGACAGCAAATCTAATCTAAAACCGTTTTTGGCAAGCGTTAAATATATATAATGTATAGAAAAATGCAGTTCAGTGACACTGTTTCTGACATACTGTACCCCATTCTCCCTTAAATATCAGTCACATTCTGAAATCTACACTGTAACCCAATGTATTTTTCTATTTCATTCATTAAAAAACAACTTATTACCGACTATACTGGACATATATCACATATATTAGCAAGTAATTGTGTGGAATCATACATAACTGTCCTTTGTTTTGATATCTGCATTATTTATCAGCCATCAGTAGCCCTGCTCTTTAGATACTGGCATCAGCATCAATCACTGAGAAACCCATATTGATCGACCACTATTGTAAATGACCACATTCATTCTCAGAATATGAAAAAAGGCATTTTTTCCCCTTTGGTTTCTAGTGACTTTTAAAATGAAAATCAAACTTTTCTACACTTAGTTCATCCCTTTTAGATGACAAACAAGAAGAACACCTTGTATTTCGAATTTATAAAATAGATAAAAATCAAAAAATGATTCTGGTGTGTGCACAGTGAGAATATATTTGACAGTTTCCTTACCTCCAGCATATTGGCATCTCCAGAGATGAGCATGCACAGCACTGGGATTTCAATACTGCCACTACCTGTTGTTGGCCCAAGATAAGAAGTTAGAAGATAGAGACAGTTTCTCTGCAGAAACACTGCACTAATCCAAGAGGGAAAAAAAATCAGAAATGACATCTCACAGTTTATCCAAAAGGGTAATATATCTCTTCTCATGAACTGAACTGATAATAGTAGGTATTTGAAACCTCTCAGCTTCCTTTCAGATTGTCTTCAACTTCCCAGCATTCCCGTGCTGCGTTTTGTTTTGTCTTATAGCTTGTGTAGTGGAAGCCTAGAAGACAGGAAAATGTCAAGATAAGATCTGATCTGTGTCTAGCCTGTGTCTGCCAAACATACATGAGCTCAGTTTAAAACCGTATGAGACTTTGACCATTTTCTCATACTAGAGGAAAGGAAAAGTTTAGAATAAGTTCTCGTCTTTAGACTGAGAAATAACCTTTGTTTCGTCTCAGCCCGAGACTAAGCAAGCTCAGTTGAATTGATCTTAAAATGTTCCGTTTTTGTCTGTCTGCACTGATCTTTAGTTTTTCTTAACTAGTTCAGCTCTTGAGAAAACAGTGAGATCTAAAAGAAAACTTGATGGTTTTTAATGAGATCTTAAATTTGTGTCAGCGGTCAAATTTTGTTGACTCCATACAGTCTTCAAGGAGAAACCTCTGAGACACAGCAAAGGTCTGCTGCTTTTCTTTTGTTTTGCTCCTTTTTTCTCCAAAGAGGGTGTTTAGGAATCTTATTTATTTCTCATAAGACAAAGAGAAGATGACTGTGAGAGACAAAATCTTCCTCTGGTTTCTTTGGTGTCAGACATCACTGCAGTCAACAATATACGATATCTAACAATAAGACATTTGTGAAACTTGGTTTGATGTACAGTATGGCATGCTCTACAACTATTACTTTCACCACTGGAGGGCAGGCAAATATTAACACACTCAGCCTCTACATACCATAGCTCTGATGGCCCCTACACTCATTAACAGTAACCATAATGTACCACATGCTGTGTCAGGGGGTTTTGTGATTTGATAGTATATGCGACATATCTCTCAGTTCAAAGTGCATATTAAATGCATGGAAACACATTTTTCTCATTACTCTCTTTTGGACAAACACCTCACTCTGTAATCTCTGCAAATCAAGATGTCATGTTTGACATTTTACTTGTTGTGTCTCAGCTATTACTAAAACTGAGTAATATATAGAGCCCTCTGCTGTCTAATACATAATTCAGGGAGGATGATACCAATTAATTGATCATCGATTAATCGGCCGTTAAGAATTTGATAAATTGAGTAAAACCTAATCTGTCTACTATCAAATAAAGATCTGAAATACAACAGATTATTTCTATGAGCGTGCTCTGCATGTTATCTGATATAGAAATATATGTGTTTAATATGTAGACCTTTGTGTCTTTATAGGTTTCATGATGCTGTCAGAGAATGTGTTTCTGCATAAATAAAGCTTTGATTGAGGGAGATAAACACATTTAGTATTGTTTGGTATTAGTGAAATCTTAGTTTTTTTCAAAATAACGATTGATGATGATTGATGATCAATTGATAATTTTACCAGTGATCATTTAAAGAAAGTTCTTACAATTTACAATTAGTATTTAGACAACCGGTGGATTATTGAGGCAAGAGTGAGTCTACTCCCACACTCTTAGAAATAAGAGTTCCAAAAGAGTTCTTCCTGAAGGGCTGAGGTTCTACCCACTACCATTTGCTTAAAAAAAAACCCAGTAAAAACCAGCAATAATACAGATTCCATGTTTACATCGTGTACGTCTCTGTCTCACCCCAAATGCCAGTGCGCTGATGGGAAATGTAGTCCTCCAGACTAGCTCGAAAGCTCATCTCTCCCCCCCGGCGGCCAACACTCCCATCATCCACCAGGAGGAAAGCCTGGCAGTTGTTGTCCAGGCAGCAGGAGTCGCGTGATGTGTTCTGGACGTAGTAACGAGCAGGGAAACTCCCCTTCAGACACACACACACACACACACACACACACACACACACACACACACACACAAAAGAGTGAATGTGGGAGAGGTCATCTCCAGGGAGGGGATGAAATCTGCTCTGCTGCCCCTCTGCTGTTCTGACCTCAGCAAAGGAGCATCTAATCAACAGTATGTTCTAAATCAGAACGTTTGCTATGTTTACTAGGTTCAGTGTCGTGCATGAACGCGTTTAAAGAGGGGCGTTACAGTGGTTGGGGGCAGTTGAAACACTGAAAAAATACTTTAAATGTCTCAAAAAAAGCGCACCTCAAAGTAATCACATTACTGCTGTAGTATCTAATAATGCTACTTCAGTTATTTTGTGCGTGTTTCGAATTCTTTTAGATGTCAGGCATCATCTGCCTTCAAAGCAAAAGTCTTGATCTATTTTTGCAGAAGACTGTGCGACTGTTGTACAATTTTAATTATCTGATTTGAGTTCAAAGTAATTCTGCAATTTTAAATCAAATAAAAACAAAACCATAAATGTTGAACACTATTTAATATAACATCATTATGTAGACTCCAGTGTCCCCGGGAGAAGGAAGTTATATTTCAAATGACATTTTTTTTTTAAATGAAAGAAGAACTTAACATGAACTAGTGTATGTTTGCGACTGTGAACTGAAATTTGAGCAGCTCTTTTCAAGTGTGAACTTGTATAACACTGGATAGGTTACATTGTGTTCTTTAGGTTCTCTGTGTGAAGCAGGTGGGGTGTTGCAGTGTTTGCTTACAGGTGATGATCCACTTACTCTCCTCTCAACGTCACTGCGTTCTCTGTGCTCTCACTGCCACATCACCACTGCAAACATCTCTATCATGTCAAGTCTGCTTTGTAATTTGAGCCCTTAGTCTTATCTTAACAAACAGGTTAAAATACCGACCAGTGCGGTTTCAAGTTTCATTTGTCTTTTTTAGTAGTGCAGTGATTCACCCTGTTCTTTCTAGTTTCAAGTTATACACACTCATTTATGGTAGGTTCTTGAAACAAGTCAATTTGGACTAAAGAAAGAAAAAGTCCTTCAGTAATTATTACACTGTGAATATTTTTAACATATTATATTCTTTCCAACCATGGAATGTGACAGTGAAATTGTTAAGTCTCCCTTTTAAACAATTTTTTGGAAACATTTTTGAGAATAAATTCTCATTCATTAACCAATTTTCTTAAAATTGTGAAATTAATGTTAGACTTCAGACTTTTGTCTGAACTGTCAAAACTAAGTAATTTGTTTACTTCTCAGAGTTTCCTCCAGCATATGCCAAAGGGAAATGTCACTTTTCATGTGAATGTGGTTGTCAGTTGAAGCAATAAATTCCTCAGTGCTGAGATCTCCTGCTTGAGGAGCTGTGCACCAGTGCCTACATGTACCATGATGCATTGCATATAAGCTTTTGACACCCACACCCATGTTGCTGAAAATCACCACCCTTGCCTATAGCTATTACTTTGTTGGACAAAACATAGTGTTAGGTGACAAAACACTCATCTAGCATGCTGTGTGGCCTCCCAGGAGGAGACTAGAAATCCTAGCTGAGATGGCCTTTCTTAACATTGTTACAATAGCCTACATTTACCACAAACAGTCACTTGACAGCCGCCTGGAAAGTGCCAAAGTTTCCCTTTAACTGCACTGAACACATTTTGAGGAAATACTTGAACCACTACTTTGATAATGAGGTATGATGGTGTAACTAACATACCTCCTTGCTTCACAGACAAGGGAAAAATGCAGAATCATGTGTTTACCAAATTTTCAGGGCTTACTCAAGCATCATTTTGAACATATGGCACACAGCTGTACCAGATGTTACTGGGCATGTTCTAGGTTGTCGTCTCAATCTGAGCCAGTTCTGTCTCAGACCTACACTGCAATTTGTTACACTTTCTTTGTGTTTTTTACAAGATGTTGTCCTTTTAAAATCAAATACTTGTTGTATAGAGTTTCCAGTTTTATGTAAGCCGGAGCAAAGTAAAACTAAGGACTAGTTGCAAAGTTGTAAGGACTGTCACAACTGTCAGTAACATTGCACCTTTTGGGATTACTGGTGTGTGTTGCTGGAGAAAAATCAATCAGTGGATTTCTTATGCAAAATGTATAATCCAATGTGACAATTTTAAGCAAAACGCAACATTTTAGTGATTATGTATTTGTGTCTAGTCTCAGGAGGAGGTCAACCCCAGAAAACATAGGGACAAGCTCATGGTATGCATTCTTTATAATGAGTACCTGTGCATTGACAAGTTGCTGCCTGTTGTGCACCAAGCCCCAAGGTGCAAGTCCCACAGCAATCACTTTCTTCTGGGAGAGAGCTGGAGCCGCAGCACTGTGGTCCCTCACGGCCTCGCCCACGCAGCGGGATACACCCTCCCTCAGACCCCCGGTCAGGATCCAGGCCCCTGGGTGAGAGGAGCGAGACAAGTAGTGAGGTACGACACACGAGGTGATGTTTTCAATAACTCAGCATACAGTACAGTATATACCAGGGGTGTCACGGTACTTGTATTTGGTACACAGTGTTTGCTCATGATTCGGTACAACAAAACAAATGACAATTTTGTAACCTCGGTCAACTATCTCTTTTCCTGTTTCCTGTGTGCTAGACTTAACGTAGAAAAGAAAAATAAACTCTGAAGATGGCTCAAAGACTTTGCTGAGGGACCTGTAAAAGCTACATGGTCACATCTTAAGTTAGCTAATGTTAGCAAAACACTTGCTAACTAGCTAGCTAGAATATATCATTCGATAAATAGTTAGGGTCTTGCTCTGTAGAAAAACATAAACTAACTAAATTTGCTGTTAACCTGATAGCTAATGTTAGTAACACTCTAGTGTTACTAGAGTAACTAATTGACATAAATTTAAATTTACGTCAATGTAAGGGCCATTTTAAGAGGTGTATGCATGTTTGTACACTGAGTTGTCTGAGGTGTTACCGTTGTGCTTCGGGTCATATGTCTACTTAGGTAGGAACGTTTCATCAGCGACAGGTGTTGCTAGCCGGAGGAACGCAAATAGTTTTTTGACCGCTATGCCACCATGCTGGGTGAAACTTGTGTTGCTGTATTTGTGAATGTTGGATTTATGGATCTTGATGGACACTGATTTCGACTCTTGCATATGACACAGTGAAGACTAGTACGGTGAGCAATAAATTATCCATAAAAATCAATGGCGATGAAGTAGGACGTTGCTATTTCATAAGACACAATGAAGCGATGCACGGCAAGCACATCAACTAACGTTTTAGGCTTAGCCTCTATAGTCAAGTTAAAAAACTATTTGTGTTCCTCAGTCTAGCAACACCTGTCGCCTGACGGAAGTAGACATGTGACCTAAAGCACAATGGTGACACCTAGCGGACAACTTAGTGTCCTACAAACATACATACACCTCTTGAAATGGCCCTTCCAGTCAATGTTAAAAGAAAATGGGAAAATTAACTTCCATGTATGTATCTTCAGCTGATTGGAAACAAATGTGCAAAAATAATCATGAAACAACTAACTCAAACTCTTGTTAAGAATATTCATGGAAGGTTTTAATTTGATAATTCAAGACACCACAAATTCAAAGTAAGTATAAAGAAAGGAAATGTTGGAGAGGATGCAGTGAGCAGATAGCAAACCACAGTCGCATATGTGAGTAGGACATAAAAAAGACAAGATGGATAGAAAGAGAAACTGGTGAGCTGAAAAGGACCCAAGTATGAATTGGCACAATATTAAGTAACTATTTGGTTTGGAAAAGCTTTCCTGTGAGAAAGTGGGGTTATAATCTTGCCATGGTAGAGCAGTATTTGACAGTAGAGTGACATCCCAGAGGAAAATGTTGTTTTTCACAATCTTTTTTTTTTTGTCTCATGAGAAATAAATGAATAGTTATTTTGAGCTTACTGAAGTCTCATCTGTTTCTCCTAAACCCCCCTTCAGGATAAAAAAGGAGCAAAATGAAAGAAAAGCAGGAGATCTTTTGCTGAGCTCATAGGCGTCTCAGAGGTCTTAAGCAAAACAGAACCACATGGAGACTTAAATTTGACCACTGAGACAAATTTATGACAAATTTAAGTTTTTAAAAAAATAATCTCACTGTTATCTTAAGAGCTGTTTATCTAAGACAAATTTAAGCTCAGTGCAGTGAGACAAAAAAAGAACATTTTAAGATCTTCACTTAGGCTCAATTCGTTAAAGTAATTAAAGTAATCAGCACATACTGTATATTGAGTCCCATTCCAATCACCACTATTTTTCTGGGTTTTTTTTATGTTGACGAAACCCAACGTTTTCTGCATAGATGTTTCACATTAAAAGCCTTATGACAAAGGACATAATTCCTCCATTTCCTGATCTGCTTTTAATGTGAGACATCTACAGATAGCATTGAGATTCATTAACTGCACTAATCACAAAAAGGCAAAGTGGACTGCTTATTTTGTTTTTTTTTAGTTAAATTTCATGTCTGGAGGGATGTATAATAGATGCCTCTCAGACATTTTAGCATGCTCTTTTAGTATTTTGGTATGAAGTGTAAGATTTAACATGTTTCAGCTGAAACTGACCTCATATAAATTAAAAATAAAAAAACAAACAAAAAAAACAACAAAACAAAGTGGCTTCATGTTGCATGCTCAGCGGTTTCTATTGATGGGCTTCTTACCTGTGCTCTGTGCAGCCCTGACCAGCCCATTTCTCAGGACATCTCGCACCCACGTTTTGACCTTCTCATGGCCTTCACCCCCCACCACGGACACCACCAAGTTAGGTGACGGCAGGCCCCAGTGAGCTGTCATCAGGGTGTAGACGATTTGAGGTGATGTGTCACATGACAGCCGCAGGAACTAGAGACGACAAAGACAGAATTGCAGTGTCTCACAGTGAAAGGAATGATTATTTTTCAATACTGCAGATAAAGATGCAGCACACCACGACATTTTAACATCACTCGTGCTGTCTGAACTCAGTGTACCTTGGAACTAAACCTGGAACCACAGTGGGCTACCACAAGCAACATTCCCTCTGAGAACATGCTGTCCTGTCTCAGAAAGTGCCATTTTACACTGTATGCAGCACAACTGCATCTACAGCAGCCAAAATACGACCCGTGTTGTTCCATGTTGCCAAAAAAAATGGCACTGGATTGCATGTATTTACACCAGATGTGAATGCAGTATGTTGCAGTTGCAGTAAGCTTGCAGCATGCAGCAAATACAGAATACAGTTATATTTTTGCTGCATGCTGCATGTTGCAAGCTGCTGTGCTGCATGCGGTGCAAAACAGCCATAACTCCATATCAGGCTTCAGCTGCAGTTTATAGTTGCTTTTCTGAATTCCAGTGCATAGAAAATAACTCTTCAAAACTTAATCAATGCAGATGTCTACACCACTGACATAATGCACGCTTAACACACCCAAGTGGAACACATCCAAGTGGATGTGTGTGTACTATGTAGCAACCAAAGTGAATTATAAAAAGCAGCACACACGACCTCTAAATGGCAGTTAGTGGGCTATAGTTGATTTCATGATTTCATTTTCTTCATTTTTGTTCATTGTGGGTCCTATTCATCAATCTTGAGGTTGAACCCCTCCACCATATGATATGCTGGTATGTCTGTGATTGAGTGTTGTGTATGAGTTTAGCAGTGCCACATGGGTGCTCACATGGCTGTGTCTTCGACCAGCGCCAGCAAACTCCAGCTCTCCGAAGGCGTCGGTGGAAATCTCTGAAGAGTGCTGTCTGCTGTCCCACTGGGTAACAATAGCTGCTCCAAAGAAGTCGCCTGTCGCCAC
>JAJHUR010100488.1:3671-56896 GCA_027495735.1 Lutjanus campechanus | reverse complement strand
CACACACACACACCCTCAACCACCTCGCTCAGCCTCACACACACCTCTTTCTCGCTTGCTGTCTCTCCCCGTTGTCCTCCGCACCTGTCCCTCTTCTCTTTGTCTCCCTTGCCTTCATATTTTCGCCCCTTCTCCCTTTCTTTCTCTTTCTTATAGCTCTTTGAATTTCAATTAAACTTACTATATTTCCATATAGTAAAAAACAATACTTTCAGTGCATCAAGATAAAAGACATTTCCCTTATTATATTTCCGTCTTTGAGCATATATTCCTTTGTGTTTGTGGGAGTAATAGTGGAGGATGCTGGTTGCCACCTATTTATTTCCCGTACACAAACCTGCCACATGCCATAAGTAGTCAGTGTGGAAGGCATTTACATCCTTTGTAGAAGCAAAGCAGTTTTCAACTGTCAATCTCTCTTTTTCCTGTCCCTACAGCACTGTTGTAACTGGGTATCGAGTCCAGAGCCCCTGAACACACCACTGGATCCCATGTTGCCAGACTGCCCCAGAGTCTCTGCAGGTATGAATCAAACTGGGTATTAAAACACGACCAAAAATCAAAAAACTCTATGTTGATTTACTGAACAATCTTTGATCGCTTTCCATTTCCAAATACAGTGGCTGTTCGTGGAATTTGACTTAATTAATTTCAAGACTGTTCAACAGTAGAGTGCTGGCACACTAGTTCTGAGTCAAAATGTAATAGAGCTTCACTTGCAGGCAACAGGCCAATGTCAATGTTAGCTAGGGTAAGTGTTTATTCTACAGTCAAAGGTGGAAAAATTTAATCTGGGTTGTATTGTGCGTGGTATCATTGGTAGCTGGCTGAGAAACTGCCAAAATAGTGGGTTAGTATGAGTGTTTCTCTCTTTTTTTTGGTGATTTTCATGGTTTCATGGTGTATGTGCAGAGTTTGACACTAGAAAGATGTTTTCACATTCATCTGCTGAAAGTGGAAAGTTTCTCTGTGCTCACTGAAAAATTAGATTTTAAGGGACAGGCCCATGAGCATGATTTGTAACATCACAACTAGTTTGCAATTCAGTCCTGGTCTAATTTGCAAGTTATAAAGTTCTGACGTAGGTCTATGTATTGACAAAAATCTTGCAGCAAATCACATTACAGGGATTACAATTGAGTGCATTGTGATCAATTGCAACACTGTAAGCAAGGTGATATATTATTATTTTTTATCTAATTTTAGGAAAACTGTCATAATATAATTAACAAACCACCATATGCATAAAACATAATATCGTGATACTCAAGCATATCAGTGTTTTCTTACACCCCAAGTGTGATGTAGAAACTTGAAGCCCTTTACAGTGAAGTAAAAGACATCTTCTGTCCGGCAGGAAAACTTAAGAAATTAACAAAATATACATATTCGTGGAGTCTGGAATTTTCAGTGAGGTAGAAAATGTAGATGCCTTTTTGAGGATTGAAAAGTGGAAATTATACTTTTTTTCTGGAATTTCTGGAACATATTATTCCAAGCAGACTATTTACTACATATGTTGTAATACATGTCTGGAGGGGATCTTTGACCATTGCTACTTAAATGTAATCTAAAAATGGGAGTAATCTTTCACCTGGAAGAAAAGGTTGTGCAAATCAAGTTTAGGTGGTTTTATTACATATTATATCTCTGTACAGAGTTGAGAGTGAGGTGAATACAATATGCCAACTTAGAAAGAGGAGAAGCCACAGGGCAAACTTCAGGCACACTTGAACCGAGCCAGGGATATAGTTAAAAAGCCTTTATTGGTGGGGGCATATCAAGGTTAGAAACCACAGTTGGACTTCAAGAGTACCTTGCATTCACCTGGAGTTTGCTATTTTACAACTGTGAGCACCCAGTATATTTTTCTTGATACAGTCCTTGATGATGTGACAATTAAAGTAAGGGATGTTATTTTATAGCAAAAATCTGCATGACAGATGTGTAAAATACGAATGCATTCCTCTGTGTTTGTTGTGGTTCTGTGTATGTGTTCATCTGTGGCTTACTGCAGTGAGAAGTGCGAATGTGAAGATTATCAGGGTTCATTTAGTGCAGTGTGGTGTGTTGACAGTATTTGTTCTTGCGCATGTGTGTGTGTATGTGTGCACATGCTTGTGGGTGTTGGGTAGATTGGAGGTCTTAGTAGGGCTGATTGAGAAGGATCATTGTCAGAGAAACTGAGAAACTGAAGCAGTGGCAGATTATCTTGAACCGCAAACACACACAGAAACAGAGGCTGTCTCACACGCGCTGCAGAAATGTGCTGTTTGATTTTGCTTCTATTTTCGTCTTCTTTGTCGCGCCCTCTTTCTTTTTCATCATCTACTCTGTCTCCTATATTCATTAATCCTCTCCTGTGGTGTTTGGCTTCCTGTCCCTGTGCCCTCTCTGTGGTTGACTGGCCTTGATGATGTCACGGCCATCATGAGAATGTGTCCTTAATGTAGGATTAGGGATGAAAGCTGTAATCCTCGACATGACCGTTGATAAGAGATGATGATTGCAGTGTTGTTTGAAGAGTGACACACATGCAGGCATGCATGCACAGTCGCACACACTCACACACGGAAACAAAAGGAAAGTCAAGCCTTAGACAGGAACATTTTCTGTCTTAAGTATTAAATGCACCTGTTCTTACTTTGTGTTTATGTTTAATGGAGAAATATCTAAGACTCTAGTGTTCAGAAATGAATACTGCGGTTCAAATAGCAAGTTGGAGCTATAGACGGTTTATTAAATAGGTTGAATCCCAATTTAATATACAGTCAACTTTGATTCTACAGAGAAGTAAACTGTTTCTCATTTCGAGCTATCTCGCTAGGAGATTTCATAAACAGCTAATGTAAACTAAAGCTAATGCTTAAGCTCCTTGATTCAGCTGAGAAGTATGTCTTCAGCTGACTTTTTAATGTTTCCATGAGGCACATTTTAAAACGAGAACCCTGTAAAAGGATCTGAAATATGTAAAGTTACTTAATGGCTGTATACTTAATAAAGGCTAATGTTAATGCTAAAAGACTGAGGCTAAGCTAGCTTAGCTTACATCTAAACAAACACTCTAAAAACTCAACTAAAACACTCTTGTGATTCTTCTTTAAAGCCCAGTGCTCACTGCTTCAACGTGTAGAGAAATGCCAAGTTTGACAGGCCTGCGGTGTCCTAGTTAGGGTTGCTAATCTAGTGGGGGCTGAGCGAAGGGTCAGTTGTCCGTTAATGTAAAGTCAAGCCCGTTATCCCAAACACAAAAGTCTCGAGTTGGAGTTTGGTGACTGCCTGTTTTACTGCCTGCCAAACTCTGTTAACATTTTGCCAGATTTAACCATTATAAACATCTGCTCCTTCTAAAAGACTATTAGTGATTTCTTATGACTCATAATCAGGCACTAACTCATTCTGCAAACATTCTGCATTAGTTGGAACTCTAATAAATGTGAAACGGATGGAAAAAAAAACACATCGGCTGTAGCATTGTTGTCACAGAAGCCAGTATTTCAACTTGTTTCCTTAATCTCTGGTCACATATCATGGTCATTTTATGATTTTATACAGCAAACATATATCATATTTATCCTTTAAGCATCGATTGCACATACATACAAATACACTTTCATCTACACATTCATGTCTCATCATTCATTTCCATCAGGTCCTGCTTTTGTGATTTCATCCCCTTCAAAGCCCCTCAGTGACATCATGGTGAATGTGTAGGTCATCTTACACATGCTCCACATGTCAGTGAATACATCTCTAACACTGCTATCTCATCTCGGCCACTAAAACACCATGTTCCACACGGAGCTGTGTGGGTGGGTGGCCTTAGCATCTACCAGTGAATCAGCTCCTTGAAATGTCATCTAGCCTTCAATACAAAAAAACCCTACTGTATTTCATGTCCAAATGTCATTTTTTTTTACCTTGATGTTTTATGTCTCTTCTCAGTGACTGCCGTCGGTCAAAAGACAGCAACCTTTGAGCCAAGATATCGGGGTCTACATTTTGAACCCGTTGGCATGCCTGACATTGTCCTAACACAGACCTGTTTGACACAGCGTCCATCTGTATGTATGCACTATTGACTTGTGCTCTATTGACTTTTGCTACTTTAACCGAGCTGAATAGATCAGAGTCTCTGGCCTGTTAACAGAGCTGCCAACTCTGCTTGTCTCTGGTCTTTTGGTGGCAGCTTCTGATGTCAAAGGTTGTCTCAGTCGTCTTTGTGTCCTTGGCAGCCTGGCAGGTTCGCAGGCAGCAGCCATTGTGGCAAGAGTCACAGCAGAGCAGCAGAGGTGACGAGGTTGAGAGAAGGTTGAGGGAAGGCTGTCAGGGCATTGCGGCCCAGCACTTCAATCAGCACACACATACAGCTCCCAACAGTCAGCTCTTCTGCTACCAGGACTGCTGTTGTCTGGGTTGCTATGGTAAGAGTATGTGTGTGTGTATAGGTGGGGGTAATCAGGGTTGACCATAAAGTGCCTCAGCAACACAGAGCAGTCCAGTGAATCCTTCAGGGTTGTAGTCAAGAAAATATTGGGTGAGTGAAATTCTGCCTATTCTTCAACCAGTCGATTGGTCGATGGAGAAAAAAATTCTGCATGTTATCTTCAGAATAACTAAATTAGCCACAGTGCACTGAGTACACTCTACCTGGTTACCTAACCAGGTACTAATTGAAGTTACACAACATTCCCAAGCAATTGAATCCCTGCAGTTTGACCATTTCTGTTTCACATGTAGCTATATTGTTGCCTTCAGGGCAAGTCTGTCAAATGTATTTAGCTTTACGTACGGCAACAACACACACCCAACTAACTATGCCTCCAGTGAGTCACGATGTTGCGATTACAACAATTAATGCAAATTTCAACAATTTTCATGAATCGTGTGCAATGTTGCAATTATGTTCAATATCCACAGCTTTTCTGCAAATTTGACTAATCATCATAGCTTCCCATGAGTTTCAACAATCATAGCGGTTCCCCACACAAACCTCACACATGTACGTCTCAATGAAACGACTCAGTGCTTTGTTGTTTACTTTTTTCTTTCATTTTTATTTTTTAAAATTTTGTCACAGATAGTCAGGTCACAGACAGCTGGTATTGATCTATCATTGAGCTTGGACAGTTGCTGGTCCTCATTGATAAAGCAGTCCGGAACAGTAAAAATCCACTCCTGGTCATCAAAAATAAACGTTTTATCCACTCAGCTCTGTCCTCTGAGGCCAGGGGCCAATGTATTGATTGAAGCTGGTTCTCTGACATGGCGTCAATTAGTTTGCAGCCAGTAAATGTTCAGAAAATTGCTTATAAATCAAAAATAAAATATCAGGTTTGCCTCCAATAATACTGGATTGAGAAGCACTTTTCTCCTCATGAAAACAACATAGGCGACTGTCTGACCAATGAGACTTTGATCAGACAAGAGCATATCGACCAAGCAATCGACCAACTGACCAGAAGGTGTCAGCTCTACAATCCTTGTTGTCATGCACACGCACACACATATGCAGACACACACATCACAGTGTGAACCACTGCTCTTGTGTGGAGCCAAACTGAGTCAGGCCCGGGGCGACTCGGCTGCTGTGGAAAATGGCATGTGATCAGACACACACACACACTACGATGTCTGAAGGCTAACAAAGTATTGGATGTGTGCTTAAACATGGGCACTGAGACTGGTCAGGCAGCATGATGGAGGAACGGGTTGAAGGACAAGTCGCTGTCTGTTCTTCTCTTTCCTTACTCTTCTTCTCTTTCCGACTTTCTCTATACATCTCCCCTTCCCCTCCTCCTCCGCCTGCCTCCCTGTGTGGTGCAGTGATGATACGATGATTGTGTTTTCCATGCTGGTAGACTCTTGGCAGAAGGAGGCAGGGAGAAGTGGAGGCAGAGCTTGTCTGTTATTCCTAATCATCTGTGAAGCAACGCCGGTATACCAGCATGGCACTCTGACGGGGCTGGAAGGACCCAGAGAGGGAGGGAGAATAACGCGTAGCGGGGGTGTCCGCTAACGTCTCCATTTCTTGTTTTAAATGCGATAAAACCTGGACCCATTCCCTTCGCATTTGACTGGCTAGCTGCCCTCCCTTTCATTTTTTTAAAACATTTTTTTGTCTTAATCTTTCTTCTTTTCACTCCATTCTTTTTTCCATCTTGCAAAAGGAATTTGTTCCACCAAGAAGGTCATTGCTCTGGCGTTTGGCAGTGGCCTGGCACACTAGCAGAATTTTATCAGTTAGGAGCACGCCGAACACAGGCTCAATATGCAGATAAAGTGGAACCAATCTCCTGCTGGAAAAGCTCCCTTTGTGTGTGTGTGTGTGTGTGTGTGTGTGTGTGTGTGTGTGTGTGTGTGTGTGTGTATGTGTGTGTGTGTGTTGACTAGCTACAAGGCTGACAGAAAAATAAGCTGGGGAGTGGGGTGTTGGTTAAGTGGGGTTGCTGAGGCCTTCCCAAGATGTAATCATTCCAAACCTACAATGTTGTTTAAGCTGGCCTCACACTACAGGAGTTTCAGGCCGATTTACCTCAGATTCAACCCTCCCAAGAATTAGAGGAAAAATTTGGGACAGACCTCAGTTGGTACAGCAGTTTGGCCCATATTAATGTATTACCATACATTAAATATTTCCTTTTACCCATACTGCTATTTATCTCAGTTTTAGACATATCAGCCATAGAGATGTCTGCCTTTACTCAAATATAATGGGACTAAATCACACTTGTTTGTGGAGCAAAAAAGTGACAAAAAAAAGTCATTTGAAAAACTCAATAGCAATGTCTCCCTCCAGAAATCATGACCCAGTTACTCAAGATTATTCACAGACCTTTTTGTGAACAGTTTCATGTGACGAAAGTAGGTATCTTAGATTATACTGTTGAAAGAAAGTAGTTCTTGCATGAAACTCTCACAACAAGATCTGTGGATTATCTTGAGGGACCGGGGCATGGGATTTGAGATTGTTGAGATTGAGATTGTTGAGTCTCATTTTCAGGATGTCAAATATCGACGTTTTGGGTTGGTAAATCGTCTCAAGCACAGCAAAATGATGAGTAAAAAAACACAGAATACAGGCAGGGGCCAGAGTCTCTGCAGATACGAACATTTCATGTAGCTCCTAAAAAACATCCGTTTCCATCACCTGCTTCCACATTAGGTTGTGCAAGATCACGTTCCCCATGAAATTACGTGAGATCATGCTCTCTTCTCTGGCATGATAATCTTAACAATATTCTGTAGTGTGTGATGAGTCATTATTTTCAAATCTTGTAGAGTGAGTTCAAAATCAGTTAGGATTTTAAAACTCCTGTAGTGAGGCCAACTTTCAATGCCAAGAGAGGAATAAACACAAAATGAGAGAGAATAAGGAAGATGGATAGAAACAGAGGAAAAATCCAGTATTACAGTGATTTTTCTACTAAGGGCTCTTTTGTTTCCGTTGCTTAGTTTATCGACTTTTTTCCTGTTGAGATGGATGATCGGTTGTTTGATCAGTGAAGATGCTGTTTCAAAGGTGGGAAAACCCCCTTTGCTAATAACACAGACAAACATAAGCACACACACATGCACACACAACTTCCTCTTGGGTGATTACTCATTGTCCAAGCTGATTATTAATTACAAAGGGAGAGCTCTCTGAAGGTAAACACTGATTAATGGCTAACAAAAGTAAGTTAATGTCTTACCTGTACTTTAATTACCAACCCTGCTCTGTTACAAGCATCCCAACACAAGGCTGTAATTAACCCTAATGGACTGCAGAAAGAGACTCACTTTCATTTTCTTTCACAACATAAATACACTCCTGTATGTAATTTTTTGATCTGCCCACCTCTCTTACTTCCCTACTAGGTTTACCATAATTAAAAATGGAGGATTTTGCAGAAAGGATTTCTTGATTTTTGTATCTTGAATGAAAATAGCAGGGAGTTGGCTGGAAAAGTGATGCAATATTGTTACAGAAATGAGAAATAATTCCTGTGCAATGACATGAGAGGTCACTCTGCCTTTCTTCTTTACCTAAGGCTCATACTTCTATGGCTCAGTGTTATTAATGTACCAAGATACCACAGAGACACAAAAGAGTGCCTGAGAATAAAAGCAGACAGGCTGATACAAAGCGCACACACAGACACACACTTGCACACATTTTCATGCTTTTATTGCATTTGTGGTCCGTCCTGCTGCAGGTTTGACTTGACTGTAACCCTCACCTCCCTGATCCACGCACTGCTGACTGTGAAATACCTCTAGCTGTCTGCATGTCTTCACCACACGCACACACACTGTCTGATTGATGTTTGTGTGACTTAACTTTTTAAGAGGAAACTCAAATTAACCTCACCCCCTCCGACCACTGTTTTTTCAGCTTGGTAAGGTGGAAGTCCGCTGCCTCGATGGAAGATCACATGAAAATCTGTATGTGTTTGTGCCCATGTTTTCACATATGTGTTTCAGTGTTTTCTTAGCCTGACCGGCACACGTTGGGCTAGTGTTGCAGGAAATAGAAAAGTAAACTCTGCTGAACCGGACTCTAACCTCTGACCTGGATTCACTGAGGTTGCATCAGGCTATTGTCTGGGTCACATTTGTGACAGACCATATCATCATAATGTGGAAAATTCTGGCCCCAGAGACCTCTGATCTCTGGGATTGATGTGTCTGTCAGACACTAGTAATAAAGTGCTGATTTGTGAGATTGAATATCATAAATTATGAGCATTAGAGCTGCAACTCATGCTGCCAGTTATTTTCACAATTAATCATTTAGTCTATAATGTGTAAAGAAAATTATTACATTATTACTCATTACAATTTCTTTCATAACAAATATCTAAAACAATATCTAAGTAGCTTACTAATCTACATAAATCATTAACTAGCTAGTTATACCTGGAAAATAATATTAACAAATTACTAGCTAACTAGCTACCTACCCTATATCAATTATTATCTAACTAGTTAGCTTGCATTTTGCCGACATTAGTTAACTAAGATGTGACTATAGATAAGACAAGTCAGTACAGTAGCTCAGGAAACAGGACTAGAGAAATTTGACAGAGGTTCCACTGAATGCCACACTTGCTCAACTGGTATTGAAGCACAGAGCAAAAAGAGGCAGGAATAAGAAGGGGTCCATTAATTTTCTTTCATTCTGTTAATCTATTAATCGACTACTTGTTGCAGCTGTAATGATCCAAATGCCAACTTATAATAGATTTATTTTAGTTGAGCAGTGGTTCAGGAGTACTCTGTAATGTTTCCATTTGAGCAATATTTCTTTTTGATCCCCAACCGCCAAACAGTGACAGTCTCTGACAATTTCTTTTTCTTTGGTGCCTGAGTAAATCTCAGACAACACATCGCTGGGTGGCGATTGGTCGATTGCACCAGTTTACCACCCTCAAACCAGAGGCAACAGTGATGGGGTCATTTTGGAGGCATGGAGTTGAGCAAGGGAAGAAAAGTTTTGTCAGAAATGAGTGGATTGTTGGTGTGGAGAGAAACACAGACTATACCAGTGCTTTGCAGAGGTCTTGTTATGTATTCCCTTTTTTCCTTCTTATGGAGTTCTGTGATTTGTGTTTTTGGAGACTCTGAAGGGGCAGGTTTAGTTGCAGAGGCTTGATGCCGTGACATTACTTGGGGAGCTAAATCTTCAGCAGCGTGTCTGTATTTTCAGCAAGAACAGAACAAACTTTGTTGACCCTTGTAAAAATCTATATATATATTTTACAATAACCAGCTGGACTTTATTGGAGATCTCAGCCAGGTGTTTTGTCTATGGACACCCTGATATTCTGGTATCCTGGGACACCAGAAAAGTGACAGTTTTAGAATCACAGCAAAAGATTTACACCATGTTTAAGCTGGAAAACAACTTGCACAGATTTCAAAATAATAAAAAAATGGACAGATCAACCTGAAGGCTGAGGCAAACAAGGAGATCTTTCTGGCTGTGAATCATAGTCTATAAACTTCCTTAAAGGAATTAAAACTGTTTTGGGAGTGTCTTTATAGCCAAATGGTTATCGTGCATGCCACATAACCATAATATTGCCGATTCAATTCCAGCTGGAGATCTTTGTTGGAAGTCATATCCCCTTCTATCTCTATCCTCATGTTTCCTGTCTGTCTCTTTGCTACCAAACTGTCCCATAGAGGCAAAAATGCCCACAAAAATAATCATCTTAAATCTGTTTTGACAGGCTAACAAATATGTTTACATTGAGGAAGCCCTGTTATTTGATGTGTTTGTAGGAAAAAAAAGTCTGGATTACTATCATGTTCCCAGTACACTGATTATACTTGTGCTAAATAAGAAAAACCGAGAAGAGCATTGAGTCATGCACAGCTGGTGTTTTGGTGGAAGAGTCTTTGCTGTTTGTGTTGATGTTCTTAATTCTGTTTTACATTACATTAAAAATTAGATTTTGGACAGTCATGGTATGTTACAGCTGGGGAATAGGAAGCTTGTTTGATCCTGGGGAACTATGTTTAGGTTTCTATGTTCAACAAGTCAAAATGAAGGTTATGCATTTTAACTACAGTCCTCTGAGCACAGACAGAGAACTTCTGAAATTTGCGTAGCCGATAAGCATGGGCCCGCTAATTCCGCATGTTACTTTCTGTATAAATTGCTGTCATACCCTAATTTGGCATCCACAAGCATGTCCATACAACACGCCAACCTCTGTCTGCAATCCAAAGCATATAATGTTAAATCCCACTGACCTGCCAGTAGATGATTCCAAAACAATCTTGCCATGCTGCCAAACATTGTTAAAATTCATAAAAACTGAAATTATAGTGGGAATCCCAATTTTCCAAAGTTACCAAATATGTACGTCTGAATTTTGAAGAAATGTATAAAATAAGGCATAAGACATTCATAGGCCTTTTCCATACACATGTGGTGGCTTGGCTCAGTTTGACTCAGCACATCAGCCCTGCACTGCAGGGATTTACATCTCCGTTACAACATGGCTACCTGTGCAAAGACAAATGTCTTTAACTGATGATGTACTTGTCTTGAGTTTAGCAGCTGTAAAACAGCAAAATAAACACTTTATTTCCTATAACTTCTTCGCAATGAAAGTCCCCAGTTATTTTATTTAAAAGCTTTTGTTATGAAGTAGTAAACTTTGGGTTGGGTTTTCATCAGCAGCAACTTAAAATTAGTCCTGTCCAGCTGAAAGCGAACACATACCCGAAAGTATAAAACAGGGATGCAGGAGAAAAACTAAACTTCAAACCACAGAGATTCATTTAGAAGCTACAAAGTACTAAGAGGTGAACACACAGGCACTTCTTAAAACGTCTCTCTCTCTGGTCTCTTGCACAGACATTAGTTGAGTCTTGCACCACTGGTTTGAGAGGGATTGTCACAGGTTTGGCTGTGGTCAGCAAGACGTCATTGCAGCCTGCTTAGAGATGGGTCAAGCTTGCTTGGGCCCGACTCCAGAGATGGTCCAACTCGGATGTGACTCATTATGTTTAAATTGGTAACTGAAATGCAAATTAACACAGTGTGGTTTGATTTGGTACAGCCAAAAGTGACAATGGGAAAAAAAAAAACACTAGAATATTTCCATTTGATGGAATGGTGCAGCCATGAAAATATGGGGCTGATTCTCACAGCAGCTGTGGTAGAATAAGAGAGGGCAGACACAAGACATCCAATTTTATAAAACTAAAACAAGACAAAATCTGATTTATTATGTCTGAAGGTTGTTGTCACTCATCTTTTGGTGATCCACTTCTTGACAAGAGTGACAGGGTATCAAATTCTGGGAATAGGAATGGGTGAACATATAGGATCTGTTATATGGTGAAACACCTGTGAAATGGAACTCTGTCAGTGCCAGACTCTGTGAAAATATGGATTGTCATGTATTTAACTCTCGGCTGCCTTGGCTGGAGTGGTACATTGGCTTGTTGTCAAGAGTCTGTTGTATACGAGATAAACAGAGGATATGAACAAAGAAGAGTGTTGACTATACAGAATATCTCCCCTTTTAGCTCTTGTTTTCTTTTACTCTTGTTTTTTGATTTGTATGGATTTTCTGACATCTGATTTGGAGTCATTGAAAGGTTGCAGGCGTTGATGAGAAGGTTTTCTGTCATGACAGCTGGAAGGGTGGAAAAATTTGTTAAATTAAAGGCTCTATTTCTAAAGTGAACTCATTAACAATTAATGTGATTTTGCATTAATGTAGAAACACATTTAGAGGCAACATTTCAGCACGAATATGCCAGGCTCTTTCCCTATATTTCACTTTGGCCTAAAATTTGAAATATAGGTTAAAATATTGTTGTTGTTTTTTTCGAGGTCTTGGATTATTTTTGATTTGTTTTGTTTTTGGCCCTTGAATGATGATCTGACTTTTTATTTGCTAGTGGTGTACCCCAATATATACTGTGACCACCTGTGACTGGATTGTTTAAATGAAGCAGTGTCTGGAGTTGGGTTGGGCCGATGGACAATTCTGACAGTCATCGACCACTGAGCCCTCTGCCATCGTAACACTGTGACATAAAAGCCTTCTGTATTTGAGGTGGCGTGTCCTCTCAGAGTTGCTGTGAGGTAGACATCATCTCCTACCAATTAGGTAGACATTGCCAACCCTACTCTGGAGTCCTGATTGGCAGAATCTGACCACCCATTGGCTGTTGGCATTGTACAGTATGTAATTCTATCAGCATGGTGGATAGGAATGGATCGTATTTCGGTCCCTCTCTCCCCTCATCTGGGATTGGGATCATACATTGCTTTGGTGGCAGTGGCTCAGTCCATAAAGACTTGGCTTGGTAATTGGAGGGTCACCACTTCATGTCCAGCATGGACCAAAGTATGGACTGGTAGCTGGAGAGGTGCCAGCTCAATTCCTGGACACTGTCAAGGTGCCCCTGAGCAAGGCACTGAACCCTTGACTGCTTGGCAGTTACAGCAGCCCAGAATGGACAAACCAAACACTGACTCTAGATGCAGCTATTTATGTCTTGCACAGGTTTTGTGGGTTCTGGAGTGTGAGGTGTTTGTAATCTGCAAGCTCACAGCTAGATACCACTGAATCCTACACACTGGTCCTTCAACTGTTTTTTCCCCAGACCAGATGTAACTCCTATCTCAATACACTGAGATATTAATAACCACAGAGAAAACCAGAGGGACACTCAGAGAGCTCAGACCTCCTCCAAGGTCAAATGCCCTGGGTCACAATGTTAATGGAAGTAAAAAATAATTTGTGTATCCACCCTGTGTTTCATATTCACTCCAATTTATTGGGTTCTTCCTTGACCCATGCTATATTCTTCCACCAAGTTTCAATAAAAATTGGGCCAGTAGTTCTTCCGTAACCCTGCTGACAAGCAGACAAACAAACAAACTAACCAAATCAGAAATATAATTCCCGAAATAAATGAAAATGTGTCCTTACAATAGGAACTTTTACAGCCAGCCTTGATGGATTCCTCTACCAACTCTTATTTTGTGTCTTGGAGACAACACTGCCCCCAGTCTATTGCCAGGCACCAGTATTGTTCTGTGTTGACAGGGCAATCTGTTCCATCATGTGCGTTGTCGTCTCTCAGGGATATTTCCTTTGAATCAAAGACTTGACCACTTTGATTCAATTCTTTGATTCGATTCTAGAGGACTGTCCGTGTTTATTGATCTATTGCAGCGCTTTGCTTTCTGTCAGACATTTATCTTCACCCAGATCAGAATCAAAGATATGCGGACATAGTCGATAGACAAGCCCTTCCTACAGGTCCAAGACAAGGGTGTTGCCATTTGTTTGCCTTCATTGACAAGCAGGAGGAAACAGAGTTGATCAATATGTTAAGCTAATAATTTTACAAGCTTGTTGAAGTTGAACACTGTATAATTCTTTAGCAGTGACATTAGCTTATCTTTACAGTTCATTTGAGTTATTGAAGATATTTCTTTAGTTGTAATTTATTTAAAATCACATGATATTTATATTAGTAGCAGCTGTACCAATAATGTGTTTTTAGTGGATTGTTAGTGGTATATCAACAGTATTTGTGATTGTGTGCAAAGACAGTATCTGAGAGCAGTGCTTCTTTTTCTACAGCCATTCGAAAGCAAAATAAAGTACTGTGACAACAATGACACTTGCGGCAAAATGATTGAAATATACCTTGATAGTGTGATAAGTCACATGCAGCTCATTACATTGAATGACTTTCATTATCCATGATCTGTGATGAGTTGCATCCAAGTGAAGGTCAGAGCAAAAAGATGAATCTAGTTGGTGTGAAAAAAAACACCAGTACAAAAAAAGTAATTTCATCTTTTGTGTTTACTTTGATTTCATTTTGTCTCCAAACACTTCCCCCCCGCTAACATCTTCACCAGCAATCTTTTTTTTTTTTTGTTATGTTTTTCTTTCTTTCTTTTTTTTAAATGAAATTTTAGGGGAACTGGTGGCTGAGCAACAATGAATGAATGTTGATGGTTTTTCCAGCATTTAAATTTTCTTCTTCTTCTTTTTTAATGTTGCCCTCCTTTCAACTTGGTTAACTGTTGTTCAGTGTAGGAATATTACAATTAAATTTTTTTTGGAGCTGTTTTTGTGCGACTTTGCATGTGATTGTTAAAATTGGTTCACTTAATTCCACTGGAAATGATCATTTGTAGTTCAAAACAAACACAAAATACAGGTTTGTAAATTGGCTCTCAGATATATTTACTACTGGGCCTAGATATATAATAAATATATAAATGTATGTATGAAGGTTGCTGACAAGATGTGAAATGTGATTTAGAATCACATCTCATATGTGCAGCACTATTGCTTTAACAGTTTAGGCTATTGTGATTATGCTAACCAGAAGCGTGTCTGGAAAGCCCAGTCTGTGGTCTTTGGTTCACCCCTGCACTAGGTAAACTCCATCCAGGAGGCATTTTATCCTCTCCTCCTTTCTCATACTCTACCCATCATCCCGGGGAAAAGAAGAAAGGGGAGAGACAAAAAGGGAAAGAGCCTGGCATGCATAAATGAAAGTTCAACAAGGTTCAATGAAACACTTATACAATTTGCTGCAATATAGTGGGGTTTTATAATCTCATTATCATCTTAGTGCCAGATTTGCCCATGAGGGCCGTTCCGTATTCACTCTTATTAGCTCCTCAGATTTGTCCATTTGTCCTTCTGCTACCCGCCTCGCAGCCAATCACTGGGACAGGATCTCTAATAAATACCCCCCTCCTTCTTGTTTTATCTCCACTTTTTTTTTTCTCTTGCCATACCTCCTACTGCGTTATTTATGATTTTTTTTTTTACTTTTACTTGCTCTGGGGCAAACAACAAGCATTTTATCCAGCAGTCTGTTAATAACTGTATGTATTTCTTTCTATAGGAGTTATTCCCCTTTAAATACATCTGTATCTACAGTATACAGTTTCTTAAGCATCATATTGTATATCCTTTGACTTGGATCCTTCTTATGCATGACTTAAGGACATTCTTTTTCAGCCACATACAAATAGTAAGGTTCAGACAGCAGGGAACTGTCAAAACAGGGCTTCTCAAAGTCCGGACCAAAGTTCGCAGCCCATACCTCATGTTATAAATACAATACCTTATGAAATGTGATGTTTTCTATTTTGAAATGAATATTCCATTGATCAATATATAGTTTGTGACACTGAATATACAGTGTAGCTGCTGATCTCAAGCCACAGCGACTGGGGGTCCGTCATAGCGATCCTGTCCCCAGATGAATGCTGTTTTGATGTGGCTTACCATATTTCCCTATCATTGATAATGATGTCATGGTGACATTAATTGTTGTTGCTGCCGAGTTCAAGCATTAACAAGTTACACCAAAGAATTTACTATCTCTTCTATGTGCATATTGGGGCCGTAATAAACTTTGTCAGTCAAAGTGGATTTGGCTGTTCAATACAAAGCTTCGGTGATTTGTTCCTTTTGTTTTTCAGTTCATTGCCACACTAAACTCCTATAACAGCCAACATGAGTGTGTTTTACCAGTAAGACTCAAATTTTAATACCTGTCTTTGTCGTCTATAATGTGAAAACATCAGATTTCCCCGCAGTCAGAGAAAGTAAAAGTGTTTGCTCTCCTACTCGTAGTTCTGGTATAAATTCCCAAAGCATCTGTCCTTTGCTACCAATAGTGCATCGCCTGCACTGCATGCTCAATGGTGCACTGGGGTGGCTGAAGTGGCTGAGAGTGCATCACCTGTGCTACATTTCTATCATTCCTCTCCGCTTCCACTACAGTTAGTTTGTGTTTTGTGGTAATGTGCACAATGACGCCAATAACATATTACCAGCACATGTTGTCACAAGGACTTTTTTTTATGAAGTACACCAGCTTATATAAAACTATATTAATGACTCCACTTATTTATAAATCTTCATTGAAATGTCCTCCTTGTGATTTTTTTAAGCTTTTGTTTTATCCTGTTACTGTAATACACACTGACTGACAAAAAAAAGAAGGACTGCTAAACTTATAGAATTGCAGTCAACTGAGGGGTCGCTGACTGATAATTTTAATCTTCGACTTTCAGCGGGCAGCCCCAGTTCAAGACTTCTACAGTTAATGTCAATATAGATGTAAGGATATATCTGCGTAAGAAATAAATCAACCAACTGTCTGGGTCATGCCTGCCTACCTGTTTCGTGCTGGCCCATAATGTGACATTTATGAATTTCTTGTTGAGTGAATTTTTTAAAAGTTTTAATTGAGTTGAATAAATGTTATTTTGTTATAGCCAAGGGTTCTGGGCCTCTGACCTTGATTAAAAATAAGATGCAGATCTTTGACAAATAAGTTTGAGAACCAATGGTATAAACATTTGAGAAATAAATGTTACTATGCATATTTTAAACATTGTGACCCTTTATTCATACTGTGTACATTCTGAATAAATGGCGCCAAATACAGTTACACAGTACACTGTTTGTTTACTCTCATTGTGCTTTTAATCATCTTTAATGTTCAAGGCCAAGCTCTTTACTCTCTGAGTATGCAGGGTCAGATGGGGGAGCTAACGTACAGGGTACAGTAGAGCAGGCTACAGGCTGCTTTCGAATCCCCAAGCCTCTGAGCTGCTGTGGGTAGTGTCCATCCCTGGTCACTCAGAGGGCATCCCCAGATTAGTGCTTCACGGACATGGATCTCATTTGCCCATATGGCCTCTTCTCATTGACTCCATATAGGCTTTAATCCGCCCAGCCTTTACCCCTGACCTCGACATGTGGCAAACCACTTAGAAAAAAAGAACACAGAAAGCGCGCATATACCACATTTGATGGCTGCAGCCTCAACAGGATCAAGCGCAAAGACGAGGATGAGACACTGCGGCCAGTGGATTCTTGATCACCAGTGGTCGTGTGGGATTCTCGCTATTTTTCCTAAATTCAGGTTGTGGTTTAGTCAAAAAAAACAACAAAAAAAAACAGGAAATTCCATAATAACATGCTGGGATCTTGTGGCTGTGGACTGGTTTTAGGTGCATTCCCTGGTGTGGAATTAATCCAATAAGCCCCAGTGGGGCACAGCAAATCCTAACCACTGCTAGCATTATAACTCTTAGCAATCGCCTTCATCCCGTAGTCTCCCAGTATCACCGTGCCCTCATTAACAAGGCATAAGTTGCCACCCAACAAGTGTTACACTGATGTTATCCGTGTAGCAACAACCCTCTGATGGTACTTATCATCATTATTGACCTTGTCTGTGATGAGATGAGAGGATAACCGAGCCAAATAAGAAAACCTCACACCTTAGTAATTTCTATTAACTGATGCATACATTACTTCTGAAATACATTACTGTGTATTAGTCAAGATATTGTTAAAGTTTTGGCAGTGAATGAAGTACTTCTCACAGCTTATGCCCTTGGTGAACTTAGTTGATGGGATAAAGTAGATTAGAGTAGGGAGGGGTTAATCTATTGAGTAATCATATGAGAGTGTCACCATAAATCCTTACCAGTTCATGCTGCCAGAAAATAAAAAAGAAATGCTAATTCAATGCCCCACAGTGTTTTTATTCAAGATTTAGAATATGAATGTGGCTGTAATTTACCTTAAAAAGACATAGAACCCTCAAATACTGATGGATGTAAATTTTTTTGCAGTCATGTTCATCCACATGTTCAGTTTTGTCAGCATAAATTTATTTACTGCAAACTAGGTACGAGTACTGGTTTCACAATCCACCACAATAAAAATCCAGCCGAATAATATTATTGTTTCAAATTTTAATTATTATTAAAACCATGTTTGATTGACTCTCTGGCATCATTCAAAGTCAGTAACAGTCTCAAACACTGACGTCACAAAGCTCATGATGCCATTTCAAATTGTTTAGAGCTTTTCAGTATAAAACTCGCTCAAATGATTTCAGTGTGTGTATCAGTACCTTTTGAGCGTATATTAACAATACCACAATAACACTGATAACTGTGATAATTTGGGTCACTATAATCATAATATCAAATTTCATACCGTTTCATCTCTCCTGCAAACACTCCAGTTATACAGTTAAAGCTGTTAACACTTTTTTTTTTTACTTTTTGGCTTTTTAACATTAGACCAACTACTAATTTTGGTTTGTATGCCCCCCAAACAGGTCACTTTGAGTTCAGATGCCAATTTATCTGAATTTACCTGCAGTGGTGAACAGTTTGTACATAACTCTAAATGCAGACGTGATAATTATCTTGTAGTGCAAACAGAATTTAGTTGCTCCTCACTTTTAATTAGATTTTATGATTGTGGCTCCCAGAAGTGTGTATTAACTATAATTAGGTGTAAGTTAGTTCTTTTTGTAATTCAACTGATCTTCTACTGTGCTCTGTTGGGTGTGTTTTACATCTCTTTTTAACTGGAGACGGTTATTGTTATGGGTTCATGAGGCCAGTTCATAAGGTTTAGCTGTTAATTAATACACACAAACACACGCGCACACATAGCGTATGCCCAACTATTGGACTGAGGAAACCATGCTGAGATCCAGCATCTGCGAAAGCCAGTCAGTTTAATATGTCACTGTGTTTGCGTGTGTAGACTAGATGTCTGAGAGCAAAGGGTGTAGATCAGGGCTATCAAACACACGCCCCAAAAGATCCAATCCAATCCATCCCACTGGATGACTTTGAAAAGTGTAAAATATTGATAAGCAGTCATCAATTTGAAATTGCTGTTTTGTAAATGGATGGTTCATTAATTGTAAATGTTTTGTTCTTATGAATGTACTTTGTATTTCTTTACACAAAAAAGGGAAAAATTTGGAGGTATTATTTATAGGTTGTTATGCAATGATTTTACTGGTCGGGCCAGTTGAGATCAAACTGGGCTGTATGTGGCCCATTAACTAAAAAAGGGTTTGACATACCTGGTTTAGATATTTCTTCTACTTGCTAAACCCTCTTGATATATTGTGACAGCAGTTTTATCCCCTCTCTTCTCTTCTGCACAATTAGGTTATAATTAAATGCACATTTAATATGATTGTTATGAAATAAAAAAAATACCAAACATGGAAGCTGTAAGAATATATTTGGAATGCACATAATTGCCAAAGAGATGATTAGAAAACGAAAGAAAAAAATCATCCTTGAAAGTCCTTGAGTCATAATCAGCCTCAAATTATAATGTTTATTTGTCTTTTTTTGCTGAGAAAAGAAAATTACATCTTATTTATATAATTATGTAAACAAAAGTGATGGTAGATTCCACGACCAGCCAGGTTTTGAGCATGCAGCGGTGACCTTGGATCCTCCCCTGTGCTCCATGTTGACAGATAAAAACTTTATTAACCAGCCATCTCCAGGACAGGAGACAAACCGCCCGTGAAACCGATGCACGCTAGTATTAGAGAAATGTGGCAATTAGAGGATGATATTTTTTCCCAGTGAAAGCACCACGGAGTAGAAAGGGGTAATAAACACAGCTTGTTTGTATCCTAGGAAGTAGCAATTATAAAGTGCTTGGAGAGTTGTTGTGCTTATTGTGCCTGGGAGTAATGAGATAGGCTGTGCTGATCCCTCACTGATGCTATGGCTCCTAATCCTCAACCCTCTTTTCCTGCTTCTCTTGTTTATCCACCAGCATCCTCTGACCGTCGCTGGCCTGTCACTGCTCTGGGCAGAACCAGGTGACCTCTGACCTGTGTGTCAGCTGACTCTTCAGCTCTGGAAGTGGTCTGGCACTGAGTCAAAGCAACTGGGCGATAAATGTGTCATAAAGTGTAGTGTAGTATGTTTTCCTCAGTGCGCAAATAAGTGGGTTTGTTTTACCACCAAACCAATCCCTCTGTAAACAATCGCCTTGATTTTTAAATGGTCTAGTTTCCAGTTAGCCTCACTTGTCTTACTCTCGGTTTTCCTCATGTGAATTTGTCTTAAGTGGTCTCTCAAATTGAGATGACTGACACATTTCAAGCCCAGGAAACCCATCTTTGGATCTCGTTATGTAGAGAGCATATTTTCTCTATATTATGAGATACTGGAGTTTGAAACCAGTCTTCACTAGTAAACCGGACGTATAGATCATCTGTAAAAGCAGCTTTTTGTGACCCATATTTACCTTTATTGTTAGGCAGCAGAGTCAGAAATCTGCTTGCCTAGCATCAGTTTTTACTTGTCCCTGTACAAATTCATTGAAATGACACCAAAGACTGAACTTAATTCTTATGTTTAATCTAGTATTGCAACATCTATACAATGTTACAATTGTGAAAAACGTCCATCCCAGTTGTTCAAGTCCAAAGTGATGTCTTTAAATGTCTTGTTTTATCATTCCAAATCCCAAAGATATTTTGTTTACTTTAGTTAGAAGGTGCAATTTTTTGCATGAAAAATTACTCTATTAGTCGATTATCAAAATTGTTTAATTCTTTTTTACTGCTTGCCTGAATGGGCAGGTGCATTGCCAGATTTACTAGCCAGACATGGCATTTTAATTGCCCTGGGCAAGTGGGCAATCCTTATTGTTGAGCCCTGTACTTATTTTCCTAAACCTTACCAACTATTTTAGCATGCCTAAACCTCACCAAACTGCTGCCATTTCACAACATGAATCATGTGATAAATGTTGTGTGACTTTCAACATGTACATGTACTTGAGGTCCAGTACACCAGTTGCTGGTACTCTCCAAGAGTCATACACTGTATGTCGTTTTGGGAGTCATTGGCAATTGATCTGTTCTGTTCATTTCACTTTAAACTTGGTTTTGTGTCCCACAAACTGTGTCACCTGTGACAGTTCATGTTGAGAGATGTGGTTTTGTGGTGTTAGCCTTTATACTTGGAAGAAGAGACGTGTGCATACTTTCCTACACTTACAGATACTCACCTACACTTGTGTGTACATCCTCCCAAGAAGAAGAATGCTGTGTGTACAGGCGTGTTATCTGGGTGACCTAGAGACAGACTGGTTATCACCTCTGTGAGCCTCTCAGGGCTAAACTACAGAGCCAGCAGAAAAACACCACTCCTGCCTTCCACCCCTGCCTCTGCATGTGTGTGCTGTTCAGCCAGTATGTCGGCCTACTGCAGGGCTCACCTCCTATCTAATCAACATGGACAGGCCACTTGTCCTCATGCATACACACACACACACACTGCACGTATGCTCACAGATAGCCCTACACATGTAGACACAGTTAGTGATACACCCTCAAAGACACATGCACACACCGCGCACATGCTGATAATCACAGACAAACTGGCAGTGATTTAGGCCTGCTCCAGGCTCCCAGATATGAGTAGCTGTTGCACTGAGATGTGGGAGTGGCCCAGAGGTTACAGAGGGGGATCTAAGGCCAAGTGGTAGAAATGTTTGGGCTTTTTTATTGGCACTTTTGGCCATGCCGTGTCAAATAGCATTCCATTCCTTTTATCACACTGAGCTCTGCTGAGTCACACCCGAAAGGGATCTTTCCTGGGATTCAGCCAAAGCACACCCGACCCATCTCCAAGTGGGTTTGTGGTGACGTCTCGTCCACCACAGCCAACCTGTGACAACCCTTGTTGCTCCCCTCAAACAAGCACTTGTTGCAAGACTCAACTTGTGTGTGCAAGAGAGCAGCGAGAAAAACTTTTTAAAAAGTCTCTCTTTTGTAGCTTCTAACTCAGTCTCTGTGGCTTGAAGTCTGGTTTCCCTCCTGTGTCGCTGTTTGTACTTTCAGGTATCGACTTTATTTCACTCTTTCATTTCTTTCATGTTATACTCTTTCATTCTGCTGCATAGGAGTCGTGTTATGCTACTGCTGATGAAAACCGAACATTTCTTCATTTTTTACTTCATAATAACAGCTTTTAAATAACAAAATCAGGGGGGAATTTACTGTGAAGGATTTCTGGGAAATGAATGTATAGTTGCAGTTTTACAGCCACTCGACTCAAGCTAAGCGCTTCCTCAGTTAAAAGACACACCTTCAAGCACGTAGCCCTGTTGTAATGGAGATGCAAATCCCTGCTGTGCTTTGCTGACGCACCAAGAAGACACTACAGGATTGGACAGGGAGGCCTTAGGGTGAAGAGAAAATCAATTGGGCATCTTGAATCTGAGGGAGAGTCCCCTTACCCATCATTGAGCCCAAGTCACTTGACCACTGTGTCTCTGGCCCTCCTTCCAACCAACCTCATACCGTAAAAGAATCCCCAGCTGTAAAGGAGACAGTTTGTCTTGTATCTACCCTTGAGATGAAAATGGGTGGGGTCAGATTCCAAATCCATCTTTGGCGCCATTTTAATCCCCTTTTGTTTGGCTTATGAAATGCTTTTTTCTTTCCGATTGCATGCCAGCCGACCTTCTGATGTTACATAGTGCACCTCCCCTTTGCCCCCACCCCTGCCCTCTGAGCAACATGTGGCCAGATAACAAAACCCTAAACAAAAGAGGTAGATTGCCAGAGCAGAAGAAAGGTGGGGGCTCACACTTTGTGTCTGAAACACTTCATGAGCACTAAGTGAGGTTGGCACCAGCTGTTGGAGCAGAGTCGAGGAGAATCGGGGGGAAGTGAATTGCGTTTGGCACCAGGCGGCTATCAGGCAGTAATTAGTATAGCTAACATCCCAGATGAAGGAGTCAAGTCTAGGTCAGAGTAAAAAACTTCAAGGGTCTTAGCGGGTAAGGGTTGGAGGCCAAGCCATGCCCCCTCCCCTCCCTGAATATAAGCTCATGCCGTGCCTGCTCAGATTTGCTGAAATCTGTATTGACCTTTCACCTTGAGGTGTCGCAGCCAGTCACATGTCAGGCTGGCTCCTGTGGACCACGCTGGATGTGTTCATATTAGATTGTCTCAGTAGTTCCTACTCAAGACCTGCCCAACCCGGTCCAGAGATTTAATCTTACACACGATGAGGCTTTTGACATAGATGTTACCTTACAGCTTAAACCCATGCTTGGCATTCCTGCCCTGCTCTGGCCCCAGGATCAACCTTTTCCTGTCAGAGAGACAGGCCCTCGAACCAATCAACATGGAAATGAGTGCATGTACGGATGGATGAGAGAGAAATGGATTGTTCTGTGCAACAATTCTGGAAATCATGTTGTAATCTCTTTCGTATACGGCGAGGTTGGTGTGAATTTTGTGTAAGTGTGTGTACGGATGGGTGTGGGGTCAGTGTGCATTCATTCCTGGTTCCTTAAAAGACCTCTAATCCTCTAATGCAACCATAATCTCTTTTAATACATTCAATAATAGTCGACAAATCACATGATAATAAAGTGATATGAAAATGTTTCTTTCGAATGACAGGGTACACCAAGGATTTAACCCTGGGGTCTAATCGTAGCTAACACCCAGTACTTGTTATGTTGACCATGTCACAAGGTTTATGTCCGATGTTGGCCTGTAACCTTTACACAGTAGGGGCTAAAAGCTCATCAACCATCTAATATCGCTGCTAACCCTTTGGAGACACACAGGCTCATATAGACTGTTTTTTGTTCTTATAGCATATACTGTGTTTATACATATGAGCTATAAATTAGAATGCAGATGCTTATTTTATATTTCATAAATTGTAATCAGGGATTTCTATGTGTTCTTAGATATCAAATATATTCTTCTGAATGACTTGAGTCTCTGAGGAGTTAAGATAAACAAGGTTCTACTGCCAAAAAAGGTTTGAACTGCGTGAACTTTGGTGCATTTCATTTATCCGGTGTGCTATTTGTGGCACTTTTCATCTCTTGAATCCTGGCCTAGTTTCTATATCTTGTTTTTGGAAAACATGAGCTAAGCTTTGGTGCGCAAACCAGACAGCCATTAGATCGCTGCACTGTAGGTCTGACCTCTGACCGGCTAAGCCCCTGCCCCGCCCCCTGGTAAACCCCTTACCCCAGCCCGCCCCATGCCCTGCCCCATCATCGGCCGTCCCTTCTTGGAAATGATATTATGGTGTTTGGATCATCCTCCTTGTCTTCCTCCATACTGTAATCCTATTTGCTCTGTCATGTGTTGGTGTTCACAGATGGTGAGCGTGTGTGTGTGTGTGTGTGTGTGTATACACGCCCGTGTGTGTGTGTGTCTGTGCCTGTGTGGAGGTGGTATGACACCCAGCTCACTCACAGCTGTTTGGACCAGCTCACTGGCCCCATTGTCTCTCCCACACATCCCAGAGAGGGTGGTCCTGCACAAACACACACACAGGGGCCATAACCACCCAATCGCCCAGAGGGGGTGTTGAAATATATATGAGTGTAATATTTTGGGTAACATCGCTGTCAGAGTTCTAAAGTTCACCTCTCAGTCTTTAATTTTCCCCTCCTTCAGTGATCTTCCTCTGTATTACCGTCCCTGCACTTGCCATAATGAACATGTTACGCTGCATGACAGAATGAGTGCGAAATGGGGTAGGGGGATGTAGTATGAGGGGGGCAGGTGGAGCCGGGCTGTGGGACTGGAGGCGGTGAGTTCCCACTCATTGTTGAGTCGCTGGCAAAAAGAGAGGGAGAAAGCGCTGCAGGGTGAGAGGTCCTTGGCAGCGCTCCAATAGTTGGCGTCTCAGCGTCCACGTTTAGTTCCAGCTGAGTGCCCACAGTGGGCATGGCCGCACTGCCTTCACTCTGACCTCTCGACCGAGGACCACTGCCTGCCTGTTTCCACCACCCCTTTTGATTTATCCTTTTCTTCTCCTCCCAACCCCCCCTCCTCCTCCTCCTTTGTATTTTGGAAATGGCTTCATAACAGCCAAAACAGAGATGTTTCGAAATTGATTTGTCAAAGCGATGGGATAGGTTTGTGATCACACAATCAGTGGGATGCTTTCGGGGCTTTGTTTTTTAAATACAGTGCAATCCATCATTCACCTTTTGATCAAAACAAAAATCTTAAAACAGTATTGTTTTTTTTTTTCTTATGTTCAAAAAAGAACTACAGGTGGGATTTTCTCATTAACTTGTTTCTGTCAAATATTTGAGAGTTGTGTTCAACAAAAGGAAAGATTTGTTTTTTTTGCTCTCATGTGATTAATAGGGGTTTTCCTGACATTGTTGAGTACCATTTGTAGATAAAACACAACACATGTTTGAATAGATAATCAATGAGGTGAAAAATTGTTCACAGACACAACATCATTGAGTCTGTAGTCATAATTTTACTTTTATATTTTAAGTTAAAACTGACAATATGTTTATTAGCTTTATAGACAGCAAACAAATTGCCAGGAAAATCTTGCAGAAAAAAAACTATTTGATTGTACAATGCAGCACAAATCTTGCGCAAGAAAATTTTCAGCTGTTGTTTTACTAATGAAGAGGCAATATGTTTTATTTCATGAATAGCTACCGTGCAGTCACAGGTGTCGAAGTGGAGGAGCAGGGAACACAGCTTCTCTTGTTGTTTGACCTCCCTGCCCTGCACTTGAGGACTTTCTCTCAAGGTTTTGCAATTGACATTGACTCAGAGAATGTTTGTGTTGATGGAGCAATAACACTGCCAAATGTTGTAGTCTGCTGGGAAGAAAAGGATTTCCAGTGACAAACTAATGGAGTACTTTATGACGACAGACCTCCGCCTGACAGCAGTTAGGCCTATTCTGTCCTTTTCCTCATTTTTTTTACTGCTATAAATCTTCCTTCGGCACATATCCAAGTCCAACTTTTGCTTATGTCCCTAAACATTTTAGTTCTAAAGTTGCAAAAAATATTGCTAATACACCATCACAACTACCAACATTGCATGTGAATGCAAATGTCTTACTAAAGGCCTTTGCAGACCAACAGCAGTGCAGATAAACAGGAAACTAAAAACTAAAAGCTTGCATTGACTGCATACAGGTTTGAGAAATGATTACACAAATTAATCACACAAAAAAGGGGTTTGGTGTGAAATGGTCTTGACTACTTGTGGAAACATTGTCACAGGTTTATGTCATACTAAAGCGATGATCATAAAGCGGTCAATTAAGACTACCTCTTCCTATGGAAATTTTAAAATGTTATCAGAACTATAATAGTTTGTGGAACACTTGAAATAATACACTTCTAAAGGTGCTTTCATTTGTTTTAGAAACACAAACACTTGTATTTAGAGGTCGTATCATAGCCTATTTTTGCTTGCTTCAAACCAAATCCATAATTTTAATTTCAAAAAGTTTGTTTCTGCTCCTGGTGCTTGCTTGTTGTGCTGCTGCACACACGTTGAAGGTGGGCGCGGGGCCAAACCAGGAAGGGTCGATAGCTGTTATATGGGCAAATGCTTGCAGACAAGCAGATTTTGGGAGGCCTAATGAATTGCACCTGTATTGATCTCCATGGGAAATGCTTGTATGATACAGGAATAATTTAGAGAAGGAAAAAAAAAACACTGGGTTGGAGGGGATGGAGGAGGTGGAGGTGAGGCTGTTGGCAATGGGGTGGAGGGGGGGGCAGCCGTGTTTGTGCAGACTTTGTCAGGATGCAGATAGCAGGATCAAGATTGGGTATTGACGAGATAGGGGGCCGGGTGACTGAGCCACAGAAGCTTGAAATAAACTGTCGGAGGCACACGGCCAGTCATTATAGTGAGGCCGCCTGGCCCTGCTCAACCTTGAGCCAGTCGATAAGCTATTATAACCATGCAAATTGTGGCCAAATCAGAGACCTGACATATTGGTATTATATTCCTGTGCAGCCACTGGGTTATGCATCATTATTGGGAGCCAGCAACAATATGCATTATGCTCCTTTGTTGTTTAGTGTGTAGACTCGTAAAGGGAAAACACTGCCACAGACAGTAAGACAATAATATTGTGTGTGTTTGTGTGTGTGTTCTGGGGGCATTGAATGTTTTGTAGGGGCACAAACTGAACACGCTGATCGGTTTATACACGCCAAGCTCCCATGCTATTTCCTTTTCACTTTTTTTTTTATCAGACTTTTTTATTTAAAGGAGGAATCTGTGATATGTATCATAAAATGACCATGATATGTCATCAGAGATTAAGGAAACATGTAAAGTTGAAATACTGGCTTCTCTGACAGCAGTGCTACAGCCATGGTGTCCCCCTGTGAAATTTCTATTCCTGGCCGGAACAACTGTTTTTGTTTGCTTGTTTCACGTTAATTAGAGTTAAAAGTAATGCCAAATGTTTGCCGAATGAGTTAGTGTCTGTTTATGAGTCATACAAAATCATTAATAATCATGTAGAAGGCGTAGATGTTTATAACGGTTAAATTGAGCAATATGTTAATGGAGTCTGGCTGGCGGTGAGGTAGGCGGCCATTTAACTCTAAGTCCAGAGTGTTTATTTTCAGAGCAGTGGGTTTTTACTTTCAGCATCACAGGCTTACCTTTTCATTGACAGACAATTGACAGTTATAAACAGCTGATCAGCTTACAGCGGAGGACTTGATGTTGCTTGTTATTGTCAATTTATGATGTTGCGCATGTCGCATACTGCTGCAGGACTCCTGCGGAGTTCCTGCAGAACTTTCCCTGAGTCAGGGGAGGAGGGGGGAAACAACTCGCTTTAACAATAGATTTTATATTAAATAGGATTCCAATCTATTTAATATACAGTCTATGGCTTAATCTCACTATTTGGACTGCTCATTTTGCATGTGCAGTTGCTACATACTGCTCCTTTAATCTGACTCCACCCCCCTCATCATCTCTCTCTGTCTCTCCTCTTTCAGCGGGACGGCAGCCTGCCAGGTCATTTACTCTCAGTGACAGTGTGATGCATCCAGCGGGCCAGAGTTTGGATGATGTAATTTGGGCTAAAGGCTGTGTAAACACTGCTGTGACCTTGGTTTTAGATTTGTCAATAGGGCTGGGTTGGAGAACAGAGAAGAGGATTGTGTGGGATTGAGAGCAACGTGCCCCGGCTATGATAGCTGGAAGTCTCTAGCCGGCTGACTGATATGATAACCTGAGATACCTCAGCCTTACCTCTGACCCAAGCTACACTCCTTTAACCAGCTTTCTCATTGTCAAAGCTCTGTGCTCACCTCTGCTCCACTCCTTTCTCTTTGATATTGGTGTACCTGCTTTCTCTGGAACACTCTTTATTACCCTCTCCTCATGTTCACTCTTTTCTCCTCTCCGACCCTGCTCCTTTCGTCTTTGATATCTGTGCCCTTCTCTCTGCAGCATGTCCACTGTGTGCCCTCATCTTCTCTGCCATGGTCCTCTACTCTTTTTCTGCTGTCATCTATCCTATGCTGCTCTTCATGAGCTCCAGAGGTCAACACGAGTAAACACTGGCCGACAGCCCAGATAACACAAAGCTATTGATCTGGTTTGGTGGGAGAGGTGATGGGTCTCCTGGAGGGTCTAGAGGAGGGTTACGACCTCCAGGTCTAGACTTACACCATCCTGGGTCCTTCAGCTGGGGGAGGTGAGGAAAAATTGAGTATCAGGCCAACAACAGTCAATTGATTTTGATCCAGTGAGAATGCCTGAGGTGATACCAGGGCTGCAGGTGCACAGTTTCGTAATTTGGTCCAGGACAGAATAAATGAAATGATACACAGGCAGCAGTTTGAGGTATTGCAGGTGTGTGGTTTTAAATTTTAAATTGGAGTCTTCCATTTTATTCTGAGTAGAAACACTGTCTATAGCTCATGATTTTATCATTACTGTGATATGATTTTTCACAATGAACTAATCAAGAGCTGCAATATCGCACCTGTCACTGTGCTTTGTTGAAGCTTTAACAAAAACTAATTGCACCTTATAGTATTTTAAACTCGAAGCAAAAAACAACAACTTTAAGTGGACAGTTAGCACAAATATTTGCTTTTTTGGTGAGCCTTTGGTCTTTGGACTATAATAGGATATAACATCATTCATATTGGGTTGAGAATATTAGGTTACTATTACAACTGGTTGTGGTTAAAGTTGTGGTTAAAAAAAACCCCTGAAATTTATTTATTCTAGTCATGCAGCTTATGCAATGGGCTAGCAAAACAATATGCATCAATTTCTTATTCTACTGTCAATTGCTGCTAAATATCCAGTAAATGTATCATACTTAACATAATTTTTCCATCTTTTGCAGCATAAATGTGCTGTCAAAAATCTAACAATTTTTAAAATTGCACAGCAGCAAGGAAATGGCCTTTTCCATTCTTTTCCTCATGATGTTTTTGTTCCATTTACCAAATACTATCCCGCTGCAGGCGATAATATTTGTATTTGTTCTGTCAGAATCATTAAGCAACAGTAGTCTAATGAGATGCATTATTGATTTGCTGGGAGGTTTTAAGTTCTACATGTTGGATGCTGGATGAGGGTGTTAGCAAGGTTTCACTGCCTTTGTTAGACAACACAGTGATGCTGCTGTCTGTGGCGTACATTGGAATTTACATCAGATTGATGACCACTTGTCTACTCTATTACTCTCTCTGTACCAAGTCCATATCATATTACACTAATTTTTTATTTTCAAAACAATTGTAGAGTCAGCAGTGGCCTCTGCTGCTGCCCTCTTAACTTGGCTCCAAGCCTAGCCTAGACTACTAGTTTAGCTTCTTGCCACCCACAGCTAATACAACATCACTAACTGTGCTGTGATGGTTCCTGCTCTGCTGTGGCAGACAGGGTATGTCTTTTAGAAAAATGCATCCGTCAGTTAAAACAGCTTATCTCTGTTAATGTTAACCTAAATGTCACATGCACTCCAGATAGCCTCAGCCACAGACTTGATCATGTAGGGAGAACCCAGGCACACAACTAGTTTTAGCAATGAAACCATGAATCTGCTGAAAGAAGACAGCCTTCATCCGACTAATCTGTTATTTTATCTGGGAATTTCGGCAAGTGTTCACACCAAGTTTTACGTTAGGGACTTAGGGACAGGTTGCAGGTCATTCGAGAGCCCGCTAGATTTATGGTTAGTGAGGATTTGAAGTTCTCTAGCTGAGTTAATATGTCCCGCCAGGGAAATCTTCACAGTGGAGACTATCAAACTGACAGCCCAGTTTACTCCCTCCCTCACTGTATTACTCACAATTTCTTAAACCCTAAATATGTCAATCACAAAAATCTAATTATCCCTGTGAAGTGTCCCACAAAGCAAGTCCTTCAAAACAAAATATCTAAGGTAATCTCAGTTGTATCCCCACACCGCCATGTGGCCGGGACACCAAACTTTTCTACTATTAATATTTGGTACCTTGTCCTAATTAATATGCCATTTATGGTGGCTTTGCAGATTGGCCTATTAGTGAAATCTGCTAGACCCTCAAATTACCCACCTGACCAGTACCCATGTTGCTCAATTTCCCAGACATATTGGGGATGTTCCCTTAAAGGCATAATATTATATTTGTGATGATTATTTTGACAAATATTAGGATTAATCAGAATGATCATTTTTACACATTTTTTAAATTTTCACTGAAAAAAATAAAATTAAATCATGGTTACGTGCCTAACAAACATGTTTTCTTGCACTTGGAGATTTGCTCTTGGCCACATTGTGATTTTAATGATATTTTGATTAATTGTGCAGACATATTGGGTATAAAGATAAAATTGACCTGACTTGCCATTGCTGATGCATATATGTTTAAAAGGGTCAAAGCTCCAAAGAAAGGGACTAACATTTGTCAAAATATAATTAGGAATATACTGTATTAGTACTGGGATGGCTGGCGTTTGAGATAGTATATTTAATTTGGAGTAGAATTTGGTAAGACTTAAGGATGACCGGTGGGTGTTACAGCGGAGCAGGAGGCTGCCTTTGCGCATCCTTTCTCTGACTTTGACCTTTCAGTTTGGGAAGTGTGAATTCTTCACTAGACTCACTGGAACATGTGATCCATAGCTTTTTCTGTTTTGAGTCTGCACACAAAACACACACACACACACACATTCTTCACACAGCCTTCAACCACCTGTCAACCCTAGCTTGTAAGCAGCAGGAGCCAGTGCCTCTCTGTTTACTAATATTGTGAAAATCTTCTAGAAACATTGCAACATCATTGGGATGTGGTCTTTGAATTTTCAAATTGCGCAGTTCTATAGGATCCAGGCATAAGTCAGATTTTGGGACCCACTCAGGACCCACTTTTGAGATAGAAGCCTGTTCAACAACTCAGGGCAGTGCAGCTGATATTTGAGAATACACAAATTTGTTCCACCAAGTTCTGCGTGCAATGGCTCGCAGATGGGCAGCGATTAATCAGAGAGGTAACTGTGAAGTAGTTTGCAATTAGACTGGAAAGCTCTGAGGCATGCTAATTGAATCAGAAAATTAGCGACAGCTCTGTACCGAGCTGTAATAGGCTAGCTGCCGCTTGCAGCAGGTGCTAGCCCACTCAGCTGTGGAACAAGGTATTTAAGTCACATTAGCAGCAGTAAAAATATTCCTTGATATGGAACAGTTAGATTTTCTGCTCGTTTTCACCGCCCATGTTGCCACGAAAGAGCCAAACATGAAGCCAGGCAACTCACCCAGTTTGTCGCACAAACACAACGGCTACAACCTTAACAGAACGAGTAAGGAACTGATGTGTTCATCAGGAGATTTTAATAATATATCATGAGTTTGATAGAGATCACACATAAAAGACGCATTCCTATATTTGAGCTAAAATTACATAAAACCCCATTTGTGATAGTAGACATAGGTCTGTTTTTTAGCTCCCTCAATCGTTTCTCTCTCCTCTCCACTGCTCCTCTTCATACTCCTCACCTGCTCTTCCCTCATCTGCTCCCACCCCCTCTTCCTCCTTCCTCTAGCCTCCCCAGGGCTCCTGTTTGCTGACATCTTTCTCTGACACAACATGAAAAAGTGGTGAGAAATTAAAAATTGATCACTTTTGAGCATGGGGGTTGCTGTCTCTTCTGCTTGTTGGTTACAGGAGGGAAAGAGAGAGAAAGAGAGAGAGAGGGAGAGAGGGGGCGTTGCTTTTGTGGGAAGGCTGTGCAAGCAAAAGTTCTTTCAGGGTTTCCGTGGAGTCAGAGTTAGGGAGGAGAGTGAGGGAGCGGAGGAGCGAGATGTGCAAAGGAGGAGAGAGTGATGTAGAGGTGGAGAATTCCCCAGGCAGACAGTGTTGTGCCTCGTAGTTCTGGCTTTAAAGCATGCTGCGTGCCACACATACAGTAGGAGCAGAGGCCATGACAGAGAGGAGGGAGAGTGTGTGTGAGGATGCTTATGTGTGTGTGGGTGTGTGTGGGTGTGTGTGTGTGTGTGTTTGCACTTCAGGCAGACAGCATCCTCTTTTCTGCCTGTTGAGCCCCCCAGTCCTCCTCAACATTCCGATCCTGCCCTGGCTCTGCTAACTCTGATATCTTCATCAGACACGCCTGTGTGCAAACACACACTCTCACACGCAAGCACGCACACACACAGATTCATTACACCCACAAGCACAAAATGCATATATGCATGCTTTAGACAAACACACAATCACACACACAGGGATACACACAAGCTAATGCACATGCTGCCTTCTGCAAGTTCACAGACACACACATCTGTTCATAATGTCTGTCTAACACAAACACACTCACAGACACATACAAATAAAACCTTTACACATTTTCAGCTGCGTTTGATCGTGCTCATAAGGATGATTGTGCCTCCCTTATACACTGAGCGTATTGATTTGTGTGTTTTTGTCTGTGTTCATATGTTTCGGTGTCTGTGCTCAGGCTGAAATGAGAGAGGATGGAATGAGGTCTTAGGTTGATGAGAAGCCGTCCGCTATAAAGCAATGTCATGCATTGATTTTCCTGGTAATGAGTTCCCAGAATGTAGACATGCACAGAGGCGCATGCACATGTACAACCACACATGGTCACATGGTCCTCTCTTCATGGAAACATACATAAAAGATAGGTAGTGAGAACATGCATCTATAATGCATCCGGAGGTTACAAAAATATAACGTGTTGGAGATAAGTATATGTGCAGCATTTTTCAGCGTGTCATCAGAACACCTTACAAACAGCCAGAACTGGAGAATTGACCCTCCCTAAGTCCTGACTCTTTTGAAGAACCAGTCAGCTTTATCCTTTCCTGTAAACTGTACTTAGATATGCTATACTAGACTGATATGTGGTGGTTGAAAAGATAACCAAATTTTGAGGGTGTTTCTGGGAGACCTGTAATAGCAACATATATAGTTGCATCTGAAGTTAACTAATGTTAGCAAAACAGTTATCCCAAATCCAGCTGTGGCATGCGCCTCCGATTCTTGTTAATATTTGCTGAAGTGGTGCATTCGCTTTTATTGCAAATCGTGCTCTGGCACAAATCCGAACTCTGTACTGTTCACCCCTCCAAAATTAGTCAAGAGAGCCTCGCTTTCCTAAAGACCCTTTCTTTATCTCCACACCCCTCTCTCTCTCTCTTCCTTTACTTCTTTCACTCCCCTGCTGAGAGGATAAGGGCACTCCCACTCTTAGTCAACTGTAGAGCATTTACACTGAGGTAACTGTAAGGTTAGCTTGATCAGCTTTTAGTTAGGAAACTCTGGCACCTGCTGTGGAATGGGCCCTCGGGCACTTTGGCTTACTTCATCGAAACTTTTACTTTCAGTGTTTACCTCAACTTCCCGGTCACTCTCCATGTGACCGTGCAACCTTTTTGTTTTATCAATTAAACAACAGAGAAGAGAGTCACATCATGTCCAAATGGATTCATTTTTATTCCTCACTTTGATGCTCTGAAGATGATTTCCTCTGGCACTGGTCATGTGGTTCATGAATCTAATCAAATTGCACTATTCCAGCAATCTTTATACCGCAGAGTGAAGAGAAATTCCAACAAGCATGTTCCCTCCCTGTACAGCTGCAATTCAGTCAGCTCTGCTCCCGGCTGCATATTCCAACACCAGCTTGTTAAACAATTTCAAATCTCAACGCCAACTCTAGGCTATTCATACAGTTACCCCCCCCTAAGCCCTCCCTCCATCCTTCCATCCCTCCCTCTGTCCTTCCTCTGATCCCATTTCACAGTGGAACCATCAGGAGCTTATCCCAATCTCAGCCTTGGCCGGGGGCCCAAAGTAGTGCATGGCCCGCCTGAACTCAGCTGTGAACTCTCAACCTTTCCCTCAGCGCCCTTCCCTCTCTAGTTTGCCGGCTCCCCCCTTTACCCAGACTCCATCTCTGCCTATTTTAGGAGGGTTTTGGATGAGGGCCTCGATATGCAGTGGACGCTCTTATGCACAGTTTACAGGGCACGTCTAAACACACTCAGGGTGTCGAGTAGAGCTCAACAATAACATAAACTCTCTGCTATTATCCAGACAGCAGCCAGCACACCAACCAGCCACCCGGCTAGGCAGCCAGCCAGCCAGTCAGCTAGCTAGCCAGGGAGTCACACTGCTGCATGCTGTCAGTCAAACAACTATCGTGGTAGTCAGCTAACCCACCAGCCAGCCAGCCGGCCGTCATGAACGCTACAAAGCTGGGCTAACTAAGGCAGCTCTGAAAATGTGTCCCCCGAGCAGAAAAGGCGATTGGGTTAATTTCCCTTTTCTCACTTCGTTTTTAAAACCACTAAGTATGTCAACTGGCACTGGCTAGTGGCTAATGATGGAGGTCCTAGCCAAAAAACTGTTAAGTCTCTGTTTTAGTCATCACAGGCACAAACCAGCAGCTTTAGACTCAACAAGACCCCTGCTTTCCATGTTGCCCCTCGGCTTGCTCTCTATCCCTCACACCCCCGTCCAGCCAGCGTGTTTTCCGAGTACCAGGAGTTACAATAATGAGATTGGGGTTTAAAACAACTGAGCTCAGTTCATGGTAGTGTGTGCCACTGGTTATGCTAGCCTGGCCTCCATAACCCTCATTCTGCTTATTCTTTGCTGACAGTCAGGGGTCCTCCGGGGGTCAGGATAAAGGCGCTGTTCCAAGTATGTACAGTGTAAAGGGCTTAGTTAAATTGGTATTTGTTTATCTAATAGTAAAAGGGACAGTTTACCTAAAAATCAAATCAAATCACCTGTAGTGTTATGTATCAATCTTGAATCTTTTGGTGTGAGTTGCAGACATAGACATGTTCACCTTTTCTCAAATATAATGGGACTGTGACACTTTGCGTTGCTCAAAGTGCCAAAAAATAGATTTGAAAACTCAGCAGCAATGTGTCCTACCAAAAATCATGACTCTGCAACTCAAAATAATCCACAGACCTTGTTTTGAGCAGTTTCATGCAGTCTCTTTCTACTTGATAACACCTCTAACCATATCATTGCACAGAAGGTAGTGTGCATCTGCTCATGGATGAGAGGCTTGTGTTCATGACAGTGTAGGATGTAAGCATTAGTGGCGTCCTCCTTGGCTGAGCTGTAATCCCTTGTTCATGAGTGGATCCACACTTCCTTCTTTGCAGTGATACAGTTGGTTGTAATCGGGTAGAAAGACATGAGACTGCTTACAAAAAGATTTGTTTAAAGTCAAAGCCAAGAACTTAGGAGTTAATGTGGGAAATCTTTGCTGTAAAACATCAAACAGGAATTTAGTGGAATCGATTAATCTTTTCTCATTAACTTAATGCAAATATACATAAGTATGTAAGTTTTATTTATTCAAGTTAATTAAACTTTAACTTTCTATGTATTTATTTTTTTCAGAACATAGAAGTTTTTTGACTTGAAATGATGAGTTGCATGAACATACTGTACAAGGATCGTTGTTGTATCTGGTGATGCAATATGTATCATGATAAAGGGGTTACAATTAAATATATTGTGATATATTGTGATACTATTTTTTAATCTTCTTTTCGAGAACAATTTCATTGTATAAAGAAGACACCAACACGTGCATACAATCTGAGTTAAAAGTTTGCTTTGTTTATGCAATCAGAACAATGAAGATAGATAACAAAAGTGATACCTTGTGATCTGGGATTCAAATACAACACAAAATGCTTCAAAATAACTTTGCAGCACGCATTGTATCAGAGTTAAAACTCTCCCCAAACGCTCTGTTTTTATAGTTTGAAGAAAACGTATATGTTGAAAACTTGCTGTGTGTCTCTAATGTGCTTTAAGATTAGCATGCTTGTTTTCACAATAATGAAAAAAAACACTGCAAAGCATGTAGGATACTGTTGAATTTGTTAATTTAAAGCTAATAAACTATAATAAATGTTAAAAGTTATAAATGGTCATCAGTGTGGTTCAACTTAAAATTATTCAACATGTTTTCTCATGTACAACTGAATTAATATCATGTTTATTGGATTTAAAATAGTTTATTTTTACAGTGTATGACCTTGTGTAAATAATAATTTAAAAGATGGGAAGTTAGCATGGTTGTTATATGGGGCGTGTACAGCATGTTTATTTTCTTGATAGACGGTGTGTAATGGGGTTGAAAAACATGTCTTGAAAAGATCTCCTCTGTAGAGGTATGCTGGTACAGGGATTATGGCCGTGCTTCTGTATCCACAATGGGCAGTGCTGCTGATGTTAAGCATGCTGCGCAGGTAACGTTAGATAACATGCCTGACTGTGTCTGGGAGCAGCGTGCAGTCAAGGTGCTGACAGGACTGAGGTGCTCCATGGCTCTAAACCCCTACCTTTGCCCGTGTCGCTGAATGTCAGCCCAGCACAGGGAGCTCAAGCTTAAAGTGCCATCATATCAGCTCTGAACTGTGTTCACAGAGGGAGGGAAGGAGGAAAAGAGAGATAGGAAGGTAGGAGGGGTCGGCTCCATGGGAAAGAACTGGCGAGGGGTTTATGACACTCTGTTGGCTTCTCATATTTTTCTATGAAGAGATTTGACCGTGTGTGCATGTATGCCCACACTTGTGTATCTGAGTCTCTGTGGGTATATGACTTTATCCCCTGTGTGTCTGTGCATGTGTGCGTGTGTGTGTGTGTGATCTCGGTGACACACATCCCCTTTATGAGAGGCACATCACACTACAGATGACCCTGTTGGATGGCGATGGCCCTTTTAACTACAGCACCCTGATGCAATCCGCTGTAAATACATTAAACCAAGCTGCAGAGGAGGAAGCTGCTTATCCATCCTCTCTGCCTCTTTCTCCATCGCTCTTTCTCCCCTCTTGCTTTTACCCGCTTTTTATCTCTTTTTTCCTCTTTCTCGGTCTCTCTCTCATTTGCTTTATATCTGTATTTGTCTCATTCTTCTTTTATCCACTTTCTGGTTTCCCTCCCCTTTGCTACCTCTATCTGAAAGCGCTGTATGCAGACACTCCCCAGTCTCTAAGCTACACTGACTCCGCCGATCTGCTTTACTCCCTCTTCGTAGCATTACTGCATACCCACCTTTACCACCAGCCCCAACCCTGGTCGCCCCTCACCTCAACTGGCCATAAGTCTCAGACCAAACCTGCCTGTGGGTCACAGGGAGTGCCAAAGGTGCGATGAGTGACGTGGCACTCTGGCTGACCCCTGGCAGCTTGGCAGGGCTGCCTCCCTAATGAGATTAGCCGGGTAATGCCGACTCTGTGTCTGTTTCTCCTGCCGCCCAGCCCGGCCCACCCTGGGGCTCTTTATTTAGCCAGCAGCAGGACAGGGTGTGCCAGCATTCGCAGGTCGAGGGCAGGACAGGACCCACAAGCCCACTGCCCTCCCTTGTCCCTTCTCCTCCCACCACATCTATCTGAACTGTCCAGCCTGCGTTTGTAGTGTCACCATTCTGCTGTTGCATTGTTATTGTTGTCTATTGTTGTGGCTGCGTGTCAAACTCCCTCAATATATCTCTGTCCCACCCTCTCTCTGTGACTCAGATCTGTCTACATCTCTGTCTCCGTTGCTCTCATCATTGTTCATTAGGCACACAGGTAAAATGCCCTTTAAAGGCCGGACTGAACAATACTGGGCAATGATCAAACAATGCCCTGATCCCTTGAAACACACACACACACACTCTCTGCCCCGAGCCAGGCGACCGAGCAAGAAACCCGGGAACCTCGGCTCCCATGCGTACGTGTGACTGGCTTTGATGATTGCTCATAGCAGCGTAAAGTGCAAAGCTGCTCACTGTACCGCCCTGCGAAGACACACAGACTTAGACAGTATTACCAAAGCTGTGGCTACCAGCCTGGAACGAGTGTGGTGGCCAGACAGCTAGTTCGTACGTACAAAATACAACTCCAAAAAAGTTTGGACGTTAAATAAATAAATAAAATAAAAATAAATAAATAAAAACAAAATGCATATATGTGCAAATACTTTTTTACATGTATTCAACTGACTACAGTACAAAGACAAGATTTATAAGATTGTAAATATATGCTCGTACTAAATTTAATGCCTGCAACGTGCTCCAAAAATCTCAGGACGGGGTCGTTTAACACTGTGTTACATCACTTTTTGTTTTAACAACACATGGTAAGTGTTTGGGAATGGGGGACCCTAATTGTTGAAATCTTGAAAGTGAACTTCGTTCCCATTCTTGCTTAATATGTGACATAAATAGCTCAACAGTCCAGGGTCTCTGTTATTGTATTTTTTGTTTATTTTCAATGGGAGACAAATCTGGACTGCAGGCAGGTCAGTCTAGTACCTGCACTCTTAGTCTGTGAAACCACGTTGGTCTAACGTGCAGAATGCAGAATTGCGATTGTCTTGCTGAAATAAGCAGGGACATCTCTGAAAAAGACGTCATCTGGATGGCAGCATTTGTTGCTCCAAATCCTGTATGCACCTTGCAGCATTATTGGTGCATTTACAATACAGATGTTCAGATGCACAGATGCTGACTTTTGAACTTTGTGCTGGTTCCCAGATCGGGATGGTCCCTCTCCTCTTTAGCCCACAGCATACAATGTCCATGATTGCCGTCAGACCACAGAACATTTTCCCACTTTCTGTCAGTCCATCTCAGATGAGCTCAGGCAGACAAGTTGGCACCATCTCTGGATGTTGTTGATATATATCTTTCACTCTGCAAAGTGGAGTCTTAACTTGCATTTGTAGATGCAGTGACAAACTGTGTTTGCTGACAACAGTTTTCCAAAGCGTTCTTGAGCCCATGTAGTAATATCCTTTATACAACCATGCTGGTTTTTAATGCGGTGCTGCCTGAGGGGTTAAAGGTCACAGGTATCCAATGTTGGTTTTCGGCCTCGCCCCTTACATGCAGAGATTTCTCTGGATTCTCTGAATCTTTTAATGATATGTGCTGTAGATGGTGACATGTTGTGAATCATTGCTCTTAATCTGTTGGACTATTTGCCCACACAGCTTGTCACAAAGTGGTGACCCTCACCTACCCAATCATGATACTATCACTCGTTACCAATTAACCTGTTTACCTGTGAAATGTTTTTAGAACAACCACAACTTTCCCAGTCTTTTGTTGCCACTATCCCCACTTTTTCAGAACAAGTTGCAGTTAAGTGTATATTTAGAAAAAAACAAAAGTTTATCAGCTTGAACATTAAATATCTTATCTTTGTGCTGGTTTCAACTGAAAAGACGTCAAAAAGGATTTGCAATTCATTGCATTCAGTTTTTATTTACATTTTACAGAGCGTCCCAACTTTTTTGGAAGTGGGGTTGTATAAAATTTGCAGCGATCTTCATTCAGGACGTGATGCTAAATTTACTCTGTCTGTATCACTGTAACCTTCTTTGCCTCTTCAGCCTCTTTTGTCCCTTTGTTTAGGTGGCTCTGAGAGATGTTATTAGTACCCTTATTAGCAGCGAGCGAGTTTAAGTGCCAATTAAACGCCTACAACTTTGTCACCGTGACAGAGTGTTTTTATGAGAGGGTCCTCGACAGACAGGGGGCCTCCCATGGCACAGGTGTGCCCCCCTCAGCTCTAGGGTCACTTTCATCCTGGAGTGTGTGACAGCTCCTGTGAGTCTGACAGTGCTGTGCAGCCTCGGCCCAGGTGTCCAGGTGTTCTTACTTTCTCGGTGTGATTGTATGTGTGTGTGTGTGCGCGTGCATGTGTGTGTGCACCAACACCTGCTTGGCTGTGGCCCTGGGGCACAGACAGGTTCAAGTTCCACCCAAACAAACATCCTGTACCACTCGCTCATTAGACACGTGTGTGCATGTGTCTGCATGCATGTGTGTGTGTGTGTATGTTTGCATATGCCTGGCAACAGTGTGTGTAACCAACATACTAACACTGTATGCCCCCTGTACTCGTCATTTACACTGAGGGATTGTGTTACAGAGACATGTCAGAGTCTGCTTTTGTGCCGACAGACAGTCAGTTTGCTCTTCACCTTGTGATTGCTCTTGATCACACTGGCATCAGGTTCTGACATTTTGCGTCCCAGCTCATCTCTGGCCACGTGAGAACACCATGGACAAATGTGTCATCCTCAGCCAAGAGCAATATTTAGAGAGGTGAATTCACTTTAACCCGAATCCCATTCTCTGTGTTTCAGTTTAACACCTCTCTCTTCCACATAGACATGCCAGAATGCACACTGAAAAGAACTCGCTCCCTCTCCTGCTCTCTCTTTATCTATCGCTTCGGCACAGACAAGTCACAAAATGCACGCTGAAAAGAACAGAGATACACATGCACGCACATGCGCACGTGCGTGCACAAACACATATACCGTCCCCCGCCCCCATATCACATTGCTGATATGAACCTTTAGAAAAGAGAAAAGAAATCCTGTTGAATGAAATGAAATTGTGAGGTGGATTTAGAGGCCTCCATGTTAATCTCCAAAGAGAACTGCAAACATAATAGCCATGCAGTTGGATGTACAAGAAACTTAATTAACCGGAGACCTTGTCCATAGATGGCAGGTCAAGGGAATCTCACCCACACAGCATCTCATCTTTTCTAGTCAAGGCATTGCTCTGCATTTGTACAAGCTGAAGATCTCCCTCAACCTTTAAAAGTCTGTTTACATCTTTATAAGTCCCTGCAGTACACACAGTATTTCACTGTATATGTATGTATTGGCATCATTATGTGAGTATGTGAGTGGCTTAGCCAAGCTGTGTTCCCATCTGCAGCTTTCACTTTTGAGTTGCCAATTCCAAGTTTCTCAGTGATGACATGGTTGCTTACAGGGAGATATGGGTAATAAGGGGCTTAAGACACAACACATTTTAATGGTGGCACGAGGACATTTTATATATGAACAGTGCAGTGGATTTAATTTTATTGTTAAATTGTATTTCATGTAAACCCTGTTTCTTTTACCCATTTTTTGGTCTTTCCAATTTTACCAAGAAGAAAGAAAAATATGTTAAAACATGCAGTGTCGCACAATAAACATGTGCACAACATTAATATGAGAATCCCAGTGGCAATTTCTGTTCAGCTGGGGTGTAAGATGTAATGCTTATATGAATCTCAGATATTTCCAATGAAAGGCAATGTACTGCAGAATTTCGTACGGGTGCTGGAAATCCTTGAAAACAGTTTAATTTTAATGTAGTGTTTTCAAGGATTGAAAAGTGTTTGGATTTTGGATAAAGTGCTTGAAAGTGCTTAAAATTGTAATTGCATTACTTGCATACAAATTGCTTCCTGACTGAGTTATTCCCTCTTTAGAAAAAGAAATAAAATACATCAGATTGGCTCAGCCAGGTCATGTAGCAGCTTAACAGGTTAAAATATCTTAAATACAATTTTGTATGATCTTAAAAATTAATTGAGTTATGAAGTTAATGCTACTTTTAGAAAGTTGGATTTAACATCGCTATTCTTTTTAAGTGTGTTTTAGTCATAAAAAAGACTTAAAAGCCTTAAATTCAACTTGTTGAATCTTAGGCAGGTGACACACATTGTTGAGTTTTCCTTTCATTTGTTTTGCTATCACAAAACAGAATGTTGGTTGTTTACAGCACAGCAATGTTTCAGATTTAATGTGATGAAGACGTGACATGATCATTTTTTATATATAAATATGTAATTTACCACAGCTGTAAAAGCTGTAAAAGCTTCAAAATGCATCTTGAAAATGCTTGATAAGTGTTGAAAAGGTGTTGGAACCCTGAGAATTGTATAGTGTAGACAGAAGAAGAAGATGGAAGTATGTGTATTTTAAATTGTACATTTTGTTTCGCTCAGTTTTTATTCTAACTTTAGTTATCCCTGTGATATCAATAAGAGAATGAGAAGAGGAGACTTTTTGTGAATGAGAGCCCTCTTGTTAATGCACATCTGCACATCTGCAGCGCATGTCTTGTGGCTTGAGTGTGTGTTTGGGGTTATCCTTCTTTACCACTGAGTGTGTGTCACAGGGCACGGTGCCCAGTTCAGGATCTGTGGGGTGGCCCGTCATAGTGTGCCCCTACAGGGACACTGGAGCAGGACAGCCCCTAGCCATATGGCGGGGGTCCCTGGTCTGTTGGCTGGCCAGTCATTTGGACTGCAGCACACACACACACACAACAGTCACCTCCCTGGAGACTGAAGACCGAGGCTTTGTTCAGCATGCTAGCGGAAGGGGGTTTGTGGAGTCTTGGAGCTCCGGACTTAACTGGGCTCTGGGCCTCACACACACCGTTCCATTAGAAGCAAAGGAACCCCAAAGAGTGCCATATTTAAAGGGACTGTTCGTCCACAAATCAAAAATATGTATTTTTCCTCTTACCTGTGCTGTTTATTCATCCAGATTTTTTTTTGGTGGCTTTTTTTTTTTGATGTGAAACGCCAAACAGTACACTCAATAGCAATGTCTCTTTCGAGAAATCATGACCTGGTTACTCAAGATAAACCACAGACCTAATTGTGAGCAGAACTATTTTCCTACAGTAGAATCTACCAGAATTACTTTCTTTCTACGAGAAAGAAACTGCTTACAACAAGGTCAGTGGATTATCTTGAGTAACCAGGTCATGATTTCTGGAAAGAGACACTGGTGTTGAAATTTTCATGTTTTTTTTAGCGCTTTGAGCACCAGAAGCTGAGTGCCACACAGTAAGAACAAAAATGTTGAGACAACTCAAAATTTGAAGGCAACTCATTCAATATTTCTTTTTTTTATTTGAACCCAACTTAAACTTTTAAGTTTTGAAAAGGTTTTACCAACTAATACTGATTTGCTGAGATAATTTACTTTTCTTCTTAAGATAAAGTTGAATCTTAGAGCTTTAGAAACCCCCCAATAATATTTCAAAAATAGTTGAGCATCCAAATAATGTTGTAATACATTTTTTGTGTAATTATAAAACTCAAAGATTCAAGTTTATCTGAAGAAGAAAAGTAAATTATCTCGATGAAAGATAATAGGTCGGCATGAAAGATAATGTCTTTTCAAACTTAAGAGTTTGATTCAAAAATCTAGTGAAGGCAGGTGCCTTGAAATTATGATTTCTCTAAACTTTTGTTTTTGACTTTTCTATAGCAGATATCTCCAAAACCCAGGACCTCACACTAAAATGAGGAAAATTTTAAGGACTGGGTGCTACAAGATAGATGACAGACCTTGTAACCTGAAATTCAAAAGACTTCCATTGGAAAACTCAGTTAATTAAGAATGTGAATCCCTATTTTTTGTATTTTTTGGCAAATGTCTTGGATTTGCACTTTTCTGAGAGACTAGATCTTCCCATGCCAAAAAGAATTCAGGAAAACAGAAAAGTAAACAGGAAAAAGGAGTCATTTTAAGTGTGTGAGTGTGTGAGAGTCAGTGGGGGTAGGGAAAGAGAGAGTGAGCGCACGTAAGGTGGAAAGTGTCACAGGGCTAAGAGTCAGATAAACAGATTAAGAAAGTAAGTGAGGGAGAAGAGGATAAAGTAGTCAGAGACAGGAAAGAAAATAAGGGCATGAACGACGTGTAGAGAAAGAGAGAAAAGAGCAGCCAGAGAGAGAGGAAGACAGAGAGAGGATCCCTCTGGATGGGGGAGATTGTAACATCACACTGTAGGGTCCCTTATGGGACAGCCGCAGACGGAGCACACTCCCTGCTGCATGCAGGAAGAGGAAGCTTTGCCAGCGTGGAAAACATACAAGAGAAGAACGAGAGACGAGCGGAGCAGAGAAAAACGCAGTTCCCCCCAGAGACGAAGTGGGAATTTTCTGCTAGCACAAACACTATGTAGGCAGATAGCTGAGGAAGAAGAGGGGAGGAGATGGCAGAGAATAAGTAAAAAGAGAGATGCTGGAGGAAGGGAGAAGGGAGCGGTACGGTGCATAGATGAAATGGTGGGAAAGTAGAGGAGAAGGGTTCAGAGAAGAAGAAAAGCAGCAGGGTAGTACTTTGCAGAAGTCAGATAAATTGATTTGTTACATAATGTTGTAATGAGAATAGACCAGAGTTCACAGTGTGAGTCAGTAAGAATTTTCCCGTTTGATCGTATATGAGACACAAAGTCATCACACATGCGACTAAATAAGTTTTTAGTCGAAATTGTGATCCACATCATTATCGCAGAGGTACATTTGCAAGGATGCACGATATTTCACCACCCGATAGCCGATAATTAAATATTCCATTGCTCTGACCGATACAGCTATAATAAGCCAGTAATCAACCAATAATGCATCGGCCCCGTTAGTTGTGGTGCAGCCCTATTCGTTTCTATGTGGTCTCTCACAGGGGCCAGAATTTTTCTGGGCAGACACTGTGGGGGCAGGACTGTCAAATAATGAAAAAAAATATGTTAAGGCTAATTAGCCTATTATTGTTTCACTTTATTACAAAATAATTGCAGTTATTTTTAATAGCCTGTGAACAGACTCCTAAAAATCATGGGAAATTGATGATGATAACAGCAGTTCACTGAGGAGTGATGGTTAAAATCTGTAATCGTGGAAAATACTGGTTACAGCAAATGCAGTGTAATACTACAGGGCATTCAATTCTGGGGCCAGCAAAACAATTTTTTGTCATTTGAATAAAGAAGTCAAGCAATAATTGGTCCTTTTTTATATCATTCTGTGAGCAGCCATGGTCTTATTTTATGCTACACACAGCAGTCTGTGATCAGCAGCATGTAGTGAAGTAACGACAGCATTTAACTTCACCAATTTATAATATTGCAAATATATAAATACATATAAATATATATGATATATAAATATTGCCATTTTGTAGACAGGATGCCTACAAAATGGAATTAATGTTCAAAAACGAATTGATGTTCATGCTGACCTTATACACTTAGTCATTTCCACTGTACAATACACTTTATGCCTTCATTGGTTGAATTTTTAACCCCTGGTGTCATCACTGCTTTGATCACCATGGTGAACAGCATGGAAACCCATTAAGCCTTTATTATGGGGTGTAACCCCCAACAACCACTTTGTGTATTAGGACGCCAAACATTACCCAGAATATCCCCCCAGTATGAAGTCCCATACAATATCTATAGGTGTATCTGTGTGTGTGTGTGTGTGTGTGTGTGTGTGTGTGTGTGTGTGTGTGTGTGTGTGTGCGCGTGCAGTGCAGACTAAGTAAGGATGAAAAGTGCCATTAAACCGGGGTAACCTAAGTGGCGTATTAGTGCAACTCAGTGAGAACCACGGGGTCATCAGAGAGGCTCTGATCAGAGGTCAGAATGTGCTGCTGTGAAATGGGACATTACCGCTCACCAACACAGCAATAAATACAGAAAGAAACTTTAACTGCTGTAAAATATGAGGCAGCCCTCTCTTTTTGCAGCATATAGAGGGTGTGCATGTCTGTGGGTGTGTGCACACGCACGCAAGAGCGCATGTGCTTAAGTGTGTGTCTAGGGCCGCGGCTTTGCTTAAGGGAGGGAAGAGGATGGGGTTAGGGAGGGGTTTAATATGCTACTTTAGCCCTCAGGGGGCTGTACAGTTGAAAGTCGGTGCATGAGGCGTGCAGAATCACACCAGCCTGCATTACAGAGGGACTGGGGGTGGCGGTGGTGGTGGATTGGACGGGTGGGGGGGCTGCTATAAAAAGTGAAATCATATCACTTAGCAGCTGAGTGCAGATAAAGCTGTGTTTGAACTGGGAGGCATAAATTATACATTGTAAACAGAGCGTTGGGAGACTACGGCTCGTTTAAATTATGACAGAGGGTAGTTTTTCTCCTCTCCTTTCTTCCTTCCCGTACTTCTGTTTCTGCCGCTCGCACTTGCAGTTTCCTTCCCCTCGTCTCTCAGTCCCCCAATCCTGCTGACTTTTTTACCTCGCGCCTCTCTCTTTCACTTCTCTCCATCACCTGCCTCAACAAGCAGCCACCTACACGCACACACTCAATCACACTCTTAAACTGTTTGCTGTTTGAAGGCTGAAGATAAGCCATTTTCTCTTAATGTGTCTGTTATGTCTTTCAAAGGAGAAAACTGTAATATATTTACCATAATGAATCATAAAATGACCATGATATATCATCAGAGATTAAGAAATCAGGCTAAATTGAAATTGAAATTCTCTGACAACAATGCTACAGCTGTGGTGTCCTCCTTTGAAATTTCCATTCCGGTCCATAACTTGTATTATTTGCCCGCTTCATGTTAAATGTGTCTACTTATGAGTCATAAGAAGTCATTAATAATATTCTGCAAGGAGTAGATGTTTATGATGGTTAAATTGAGCAATGTTGAGCATGTTAATGGAGTCTGGCAGGCAGTCACTGAACTCCAACTCCAGATTGTGTATTTTCAGAGCAGTGGACCTCTTTTCAGGATAACAGACTTAGCTTTACATTGACACACCACTGAGCCTTCCTAAATCCCGCCCCTTTTTGCTCTGTGCTCCAGTTGAGCAAACTTGGTATCACCTTTCTCCTTTCCTGGTTACTGATACGCTATGGGCTTGTCCATGTTGAAAACAAACCAGCCAGCCAATCAGCCATCATCAGTCATTAGCTAGCTTGTTAGCTGGCACTTTAGTAACAGTAGCTAGCTAGTTAGCAGCATTTTGTAAACATTAGCTAACTTCAGATGTGATTTAAGGTTGCTTTTACAGGAAAAGGAAAAAGTTGACTAAGGTACCAATTTTGTTCAACTGTTATTGGACCACAGAGCAAAAAGGGGCTGGACTTAGGAGGGGTTAACTGAAATTTGAAACAGCTGGTCAACTTAAGGTGTAGGACTTGTCACTTATGGTTATTGTTAAATTACAATGCTGCACTTATCTTGTGCTCCTGCAGTGTTCAGGCAGCCTACCCGAGCTTCCTCAGCTGAGGAGGACAGGGCAGGCAGAAACAACTTGCTTCAACCATAGATTGTGTAGTAAAAAGGATTTCAACTTATTTAATGTACCGTCTTTGTTACATATTGCTCCTTTAAATGTTTTAATTTGCTACTTGGCTATGGCTCCCCATTTTTGAAATGCCGGGACACCTCCTCTCACCGCCCCTCCTCTCTCAGCCTTCTCCCACAGTGTTATTGAGAAGTAGCGTTCCACACATGTCATGGACGGAGGACAAAACTGGGTGAGCGGGCTGGCAGAGCTCTACATGATTTGATCAATGGTCCCCTCCTGCATAGTTCAAGTTGGGCTGCTGTGTGTTTTTTTTTTAAGGTGCCTTCGTCCCTCCTGACAAGTGCGAGGTTATTGATCAGTTTATTCAATTTGCCGTTGACCGCTCGCCGCCGTCTCTCTGCTCACAAGTCAATAGTGGAGGATTGAGAGGGTGAGTGCCTCCCCTGACCTCCCCTCCCTCAATCTCTGGCTCGTCTCGTCCACCCCACAACACACACATACACGCACGCACACGTATAGAAAAACACACACACATGCACAAAATGAATGACTCTCTCTGCCCGTTGTACCCACACCTCTGATCCCAGCTACAATTTTGATTAGTCTTGAAGTGCTGCAAGGTCAGGGCAGGACTGTGTGTGTATCTGGTGTTAGCTGATGCTGTCAGATAAAGGTCTTAAGCTCTGCTGGGGTGGGTGCTCTGTGTTTTTTTTTCTCCCTGTGTGTGTCTGTGTACACGTGTGCCTGTGCCAGGGTGGGTGTAGATTGTGTCTCCTCTAGAGGTGATCGTGGCCACTCTGAAGCAGGGATCAGTGACCTTGCCCTGTTTGGCAGACACTGCTCAACTTGTGTGTGTATATGTGTGTTTGTGCATACATGTTTGTTCTTGTACTGATTAGGAAAGTCTTCCAGAGCAAGGACTGTTGGGCCGTGTTCAGACCAACAATAACAGTGTGTCAAAGAAACACAGAGGCTCCACTGGTCTGGGTGATTGCTGCAGGTACAGGTGCACGGATGAAATACAAACCTGGAGGACCAGACTGAAGGTGTATCAAGACACTGCATAGCAGTTTATAGCCCTTCAAGGCAGAATCTCTCCAGAAATGAGTCATGGCAGCTAGGGTTGAGTGAGCGCTGGGCTGAAACAGGTATCTTGTACAGCAGTCGTCAGGAAGTGCCAATTTAAGCCTGAAAATGATATGGAATTATCAAAAGTTGCTTTTTATTGTTGATTAGAAAACTACAGAACAGACTCAACACTGAGATTCAGATCAGTGTTTTTAAAGAGTAAGAGAACTATTGCAGAACAGAACTCGAAAGAATGAGCTTTAGTGAATCAATGAACACAACACGTGCATTATTAGCTACCCAATGAAGATGTTCCTGAATCACAACTATGGATAAAGCCACATTTTGCTCTAATGATAGGCTACTCATACTTGTAAAAGACACATTATCTGTACTCTACATTTGTTTCAGTCAAGTACTCACTCAACCCTCTCTTCCTCTCAAAAACTTTGCTCTAAAGCTCAATTTTGAGGCTCTTCTGTAAATATTGCCAGTTCAATTTCAGGCTTAAATAAACTTCCGTTTGCAGTCCCGCCCATTCAGAGTACAGAAATGAATACAGATAATTAAGTTGGTTGAACAGATACAGATATAGATACAAATAATGGTGTACTCATTCATCCCTAATGACAGCAATAATGTGCTTCTCTCTCACATCACTTGAAAGTTAAATAGTTGAATTAGCACAAGCTACCAGGAATATGACCCTGCTGGAGCCCCCTGAGATGTCAACTAGAGTTAGATGATGTGTTAACATTTTCCTACCAGCCACCTTCAGGGGCTGTCCCCTGGAGAGATGTGTGTGTGGAGTCAGTTTGCTATGTTACATACTACGTACCTTTGCTCCGTCCAATTAATAAACATAATAAACTAACAAAATGTGAAGAAAGGAATATTCTTTCTAACTGTTTTCCTGATTAAACAGAAAAATACAACCGTACATCTTCTGAATACAAGTTTCTTTCTTCTACCGAACAAAAACCAGTGCAATTGCCATGCTGACTAATTGTAAAACACACTTCTTTCAAACTCAACAGAAATGGCACAAAACTCATCTTGGTTAGTCTTTCCACTGTTTCAGCAATCACCAACTCTGGTGTGGTCAAAATAAATCCTCACTTCACAGAATTAGATGTGAAAATACTGTGTCTCCACATGCTGTTTTCTTATCACTCATTCTTCAGCTCAGTGGGTTTGTACTGTGCAGACAATCGGCCACTGAGCAGCATCTCTCGCTCGTTCCTTCAAGGCAGACCATTAAATTAGCAAGATAAAATGGCCAGATTCTGCCAAAAACTTGCCCCAAAAGAAAAACAACTGGCAATTGCCATTCTACAGCCAGTATATTTCTCCTGTTACCAAATGCAAACAACAACTTCTCTACACAAATGCAGTGACCTCATTACAAAAGCTGTAATATTTGAAGCAGTGCTATTGTCAGTCTGAATGCAGTCTTATGGGTTTATGGATTAAGTTTCTTATCAAAGTTGTTTTTAAGTTAATTCTGTGGTAGGATAAAAAATTGCAGTGAAGATTCTGGTCCATCGTTAAATGAATGGAACATCTTAATGCATCTAGTAATTCTAATGTATATGCTGCGTCTCTGCCATTGTACTTAACCAGGAAGGCTGTAAATTTCCTTTCTTTTTGGGTTATGAATTACAATAGCTTAGTTTCTCTCTCGGCTCATCAGCGCTGCTTCATTTCAGGACTTAGTTCATTTATGAAGACCAGACTGGGGGCTGCAACCCTTTGCCTCTGCATGGAGCGAGAGGAGATAATTATTCTCTTTCTGACTCACACATTTCGATGAAAAATGCATACAGCTGGGACTCGAAGCAGCTTATCAAAAGGTTAACTCTTCCCCACAGTTGTCTGTGCCTACAAAGGGGAGTATTTCTGACAACAGTGGCGGCGTCGGGCCACTTTGTGTTTTCCTGCTGTTTTGTTTGGGTGTTTTCAACATTGTCGTGACCCGCCTCTGGCCCGAAGCTTTGTTTTCCCGAAGTTAACTTTCAATCAAGAGACAAGCCAGCTGTTGTTTGTGTTGTGTTCTGTACATCATTTCTTAAGCAGCCATCTGAGTGTGGATTCACGGCAAGTGATTCTGCCTTGAATATATATACTGTATATAGCATCTAGTTATGCTGTATTATCAACTTTCAGCTTTACAATTTAACACTGACGTTACACGCAAACAAACATGTAAACCATGTTCATTAATCTCTGTTTTGTTAATTATAGATATATACAAAATCTCTGACAACCATCATGCAGTCCAGCATGTTCTCAGCTTGCTGACTATTAACACTGTTTTGTCACACAAACTTTTTCAAAAAGGGCCACAAATGTGCTTCTAGTGACTGACAAAGCTCCAGCAGACTCTGTGTGTCTCCAGCACTCCTCTGTTCTTGTAGCGTTTCTATGTGGACATTGAAAATTTGACTGACAGCAGCTGCCCACGGTTGGTTAGCTCTGACTACTAGCTGAGCGGTGGTCACTTTCTCTGGTCGTTGCTGTAGCCACGGCCCCCGCAGTGGTTTGTCCTGTGCATCCCCCAGTCCACTCTCATCCTCAAAGTCTTGCCCTGTATTTAGCATTTTGTCAAAAAAAAATGCAGTGGGTGGAGTTTGGCTCAGACCTGTCGGTGGTTTGGTTTCACATAGGACACAACCCAGGCATCCTGGGTGAAAGTCCTGTGTTTAGTTGATCCATCCACCCCCATCTCCTTCATATATGCACTTTCTCGCTCTTTATACTGCGGTGTGTCTCATACAGCAGCTGATGGGTTTACATTGAAGTCGCTTGAATGCCCGATACATACAGCCACTAAAGGATACCTTGGGCGTCTGGATGAGTCACTGAGCGGCGTGACAAAACGTTGGTATTTGACAACTTGGGACTGAGAGCAGGCTGTGCAATCTGACCATGCAGAACACTTTCTTCTGGCCATCGTATACAATGTACTGTATTCAGTATGCACGTCATTGTGCTTGATAGCTCTTTAGATCATCTCATTGAGATTCAAAAATCTTTTGCCATTTTCACCTTCACGTACACTATATTCCCACATATGCTTCTGTCACTCATTCATACACACGCATGCACACACAAAGTTAACACACACACACACACACACACTTGAGGCCTTATGTGGCGTGAGCGCTGCCTGGGAAAGTGATAGCAAGAGAAAAGAAGCTCTGGAGAGTGAGTTATCTCTTTAGATGTCATTGAGGGGCGCCTCTTTTCTCTCCCTCTCTTTCCCTCTATCATTTTCCTCTTTCTTCCCCTCTCTGTCTCCCTCTCTCTTGTTCCCACTTGCTCTCTCAAATCATGCTCGCCTCCAGTGGTATTCAGACAGTCCAAGGACAAAGTAGAGATATGCTGGGAGCAATGGACTGTCCGTCAGTGTGTTTGTGTGCGTGCGTGAGTGTGAGAGGGAGAGAGAGGGGTTGATGTTGAGTCTTTAAAGCTGTTCTCCCGTTGTCCTGACAGATCGGAGCCGTGTCCCTCTCCGTTTAACCCCCTGATGCTACATCACACACTCGCACACAAACAAAACACAGTTGAAAATCAATTACATTACTGATATATTCCTCAACTACAAGTAAAATTACTGGTTTTAAAAAATGTATTCTTTTCAAAAACTACCTAAAGTATTAGTTACTTTTTAACCACTGATGTTTAATGCATTATCAGTTGTAGGTATTCAATTCAAAGGGCTTCGGTCTTAATTACTCCCAACTCTTGTCAGTGGTCACAGTCATTTCTCCAAACCTGTGCCTGCTTTGTGTTGTTTTTTTTGTTTTTTTGTTGTTGTTGTTTTTCATCCACTTCATAGTTTTCATCAGCCTGTTTGTGATAGCCTAATTCGCTACAAAAAGGCAGGTACCATGGTTATTTAAAAGTGCTTTACAACTGATCAACGCCTGATTTACTAAACAAAAAACAGCATGAGGTACCGCCCAAATAGTAATTAATATTTATAATAAAAGACGTGTTTATATTTGGATTTATATAAAAGACAGTACAGCGATATCATCGTCAATCGTGATGTTTTACTGAAGACATCATCATATGCCAATTCGGTAGACTTCGCCCAACCCAAGTTTCAGAGGTGGTTAAGTGCACACATTCTTTATTCAGACAGAAATACAGATACTTGTGCAAAAAAAGACTGAAGGTGAAAGCAGAAGTACTGATTCAACTTCTTCACTCAAGTAGAAATGAATAAGTACAAGCCCTGAAATATGCCTAAAGTATAAAAGAAAAAAGTAGTCTGAAGGAAGCTACTGGCTGTTTCTGTGTAAAGTTAACTGAACCTCACCTTTTCTCCACTATCGGTCTCCCTGTCTTGTTTCTTTTGTCTTGTTACATAGTTTTCATCTTTTTTAAAACTTTATTTTTGTCAAGCATTTCTTGACAAATACACAACAGATCAATGGACAACAGACGGGGTCATAGGTGAAGTGAAATGACTAACTTCATGTAAAATAAAAAATGAAAAGAATCTGGGTTACATTACAGAGTTAAAATTTGTGGGTCCTTTTTGTCCATGATTGCCCTTTGAGATCCTAGAAGTCTTTATGATCCTTGACTTTGATTTGTGCAAATTCAAAGTATTTTTTAAGGAATGTCTCCTGTTCATTTCTT